>JAMLFT010001661.1:0-29454 GCA_026544285.1 Pachyrhizus erosus
AAGATATTTATTTCTTATGAATTTTAATTATAATAAATTTATATATTTAAAAATATTTATTTATTATTTAATTTTTTAAAAATAAATATTTATCATATACAATACATTAACTATAATACTAGTAACATAGAAACATAAGTAAATTTTTGGTAGTTATAAAGCATTTATTCTCTCGTAGTTAATAAATAGTACGTAATATTCATTCATTTAATAATTATTTTATTTTAAATAAAAAAATTGAAACATATAAAAAATATTATAGAAATACATATCAAAGAATGATTTAAAAAAAATACACAAATAAACAATTGGATTTAGTATAATTTTAGTCTTAAATCTTGTTTGGAGAATTTTCTCTATAAATATTGATAGAAGAATAAAAATAAAATAAATTAAGTTATTATCATAAGTTAAAATGAATTTATACATTGAAGTTATATCAAAAAACTTCTATAAAAATCAAGAATATAAGTCAATTTTAATTTGAAAAAAAAAAAAAAAATCAATTCGTCTTACTTTTTTTTTATAACCGTATATAGAAAATTTTATTTAAATACGACCTTAGATTTGAGTGTTATAAATAGCCTAAAATTTAAATTTAAACATGAATGTTAATAACACACTGCATAATACGTCCTTTTATAGACATTCTTTATTAACGGTATAAATTTATTGAAAATACAAGTTTTACTTCTTATTGAATGAATTTTACCAATAATTTTATAATTATTAATAATTTTTAACTAATAATAAATCAAAAAGTATATTAAAATGTATATAAGAAGTGTTACTAGTACAAGTCAAATTTAAAACATAATATATCTTAAAAAAAAAAAGAAAAGAAAACAGAAAACAGTAAGAGAGATGAACAAAAAGGGTGGGTCACGATTCGCGAACGAGATCTGAAACCACCATGAAGCACGAACACAAATTAAATTAAATTTAATTAAATAATAAAATTAGTTACGGTATGAAATTACTGAAGAATAGGAATAATTAGTTGAAAAAGAATGAAATGAGAAATAGGGAAAAGCGAGGAGTGCAAGGTGGCAAGGGAGCACGACGTTGAGAAAAAGCCAAAACCGAACCGAACAGAACAGAGCAAACACTACTGCACCACCGCTTTTTTATTCTTCCTCAGTGCAAACCATGAAGAACCCCTCACTCCGAGGTTCACACAAGTGTTCTTCTTATTCTTAACATAACTGTCGAATGAACATTATACCCTGTTTGTTATATTCTCCTCTTTTCTTATATTCAATATTAATAACGTGTTTGTTTCCGGTTTTGGTGGCTGAGTGCAGAGAGAAGAGGATCAATGCAGAGGCGTAAGACGGTTCCATTGGGCATGCTGAGAAGGTTTCTCGCCGCATCAATATTCTCAATAGTCGTTACTTCTTTCTTCTTTGTTCATGTTCACGTATCTCCTTCACTCACTGATCACAAGTTCAATGATAAGATCCCCTCGGTTTGTCTCTTCTCTCTATTCCTCTGTTTTTTTTTTTCTCGCACAACCAACCATAAAAACGTTTGTTTTAGGGCTCTTCTTCTTACTCCGGGGGTTCTGGAAATTTCCGTGATCTTCTCTAACTGTGTTTCGCTGCTAACTGATTCTATTTATTTTGCGCGTACAATGAGTCTGTTTTGAGTTTCTCTTTGGAAAGCTTCGTTTTCAGTGTATAGTTGACTTGAACTAAATTGCCATTAGCGTAAATAAATATGGCAAGTGTGGGAGTTTGGCTTTCTGGAATTTAGTTTTAAAAATTTTGATGTTTCGGTTGATACTTGATGATGGCTCAGTGATTGAAGTTCCATTTTTCTTGTTTTTATCTCTTGTTTTTTTGTCAAATTCTGAATTTGACAGTTTCGTGACCCTCAAAGCTGGACTCGAGAACTCGCTCCGCCTCATCTATCCATGGCTCCTCTCTCTGTTCCTAAGGTTTTGTATTTCCAAATTCCAATCATTACCCCCTTAGAACTGATTTATTGATATGTCTGTTTGTGGATGCTGAGAAATGAAATCCACCGGGTAGTAATCCCAATATAATATTTTTTTTTTGTCATTTTTTGAAAAAAAAAATATTATATTATAAATTAGAGATAAATGTTTGGTAGCCTTTTCACTTGCTGGTTTTAGTAAGTTGCTAATTATTGGAAAATCATTCTAAATGCAAAAGTGGATTTTATTTATTAATTTCTTTGCTTTATTTTCCCGTCAATCAGTGGGGAGTTTCTTCTTTGCTAATTGCATTTCTGTGGGGAATTTTTTATTTTATTTGGTTTTAGTGCTTGTCCGCTATGTTGGGGTGTCATGTATTGGCAGATATATTTTTAAATTATGCAAAGCAATTATGCATCTTTTTCTTTGTTTTCACTCCTTTAGTTTTGTAGTTGAAGGATTCAAGAAAGGATTCAGACTATGAGAAACTGTGGAAGCCTCCACCTACTCATGGGTTTATACCCTGTACAAAGCCTACTCCTAATTACTCAAGTAAGAAACTTGAACTTGTGTAGCAATTTGTAAGTCTGATTTTTTATTTTTTTTTCAGTTCTTAATTGAAGTGTTAACTGTTTATCCAGCTCCTGCAAGGTCACGTGGTTACCTTTCAGTACATACGAATGGGGGTCTAAACCAAATGCGTACTGGGGTATGACTTCTCTCTCTTTAATTGATCTCATGAGAAACGTTTCAGTTACTCAGCTTATTCCATGTTAAATTTTATCTTCTTATTTTGATTGTTGTTAGAGGTTAAAAAGTTCTCCATCAGTTTAGTTGCTGAGAAGTTACACTTCCATGTTATTTCAAGACAAAAAAGTTTGCTAAAATGCTTGATTGATGACAGCAGTCTTGAATTTAGAGAACATCAACTAGTACAACAGTCACTTTTGGATGTTCTTTATCATTGTATTGCTAGAAATTTAAAGTTTGTTTCCTCTACTACAGATATGTGATATGGTAGCTATAGCTCGTATCATAAATGCCACTCTTGTAATTCCAGAACTTGATAAAAAGTCATTTTGGCATGATACTAGGTAACTTCTGAATTCTGTTTTAGTTCTATTTTTCTATTACAGTTCTCTATTTTGGATTTTACATTATTAGATTTTATAGTCTTTTGTTTGATTTGCAGCAATTTCTCTGATATCTTTGATGAAGAGTGGTTTATTAGTTCTCTAGCTAATGATATAAAGATCATCAAGAAGCTTCCCAAAAAACTGGTTAATGCAACCAAAATCGTCATGCAATTCAGAAGTTGGTCTGGTATGGATTACTATAAGAATGAGATTGCTGCCTTGTGGGATAATTTCAAAGTATGCAGTCCAGTTGAAATCTGTTGGTGTATACATTACTACGTTATTATCCATTTATTTACCTTAATTTCTAATTACTGTAAGGCATCTTATCTCTGATAACCTCTAAAGGTAATTCGAGCTTCCAAATCTGATTCTCGGCTAGCAAATAACAACCTACCTCCAGATATTCAGAAGCTTCGCTGCCGTGCTTGTTTTGAAGCTCTTCGTTTCTCTCTTCACATCGAAAAGATGGGAAAAGTATATAAGTAGATATTAACTCTTATTTGCTTCTTTGATTGCTTTCTTATATTCTGTTCATTACTTCGGGATTTTTTTTTCATTTCCAAATACTTTTTGGATCCTTGTAGATATTGGTGGAGAGGATGAGGTCATTCGGTCCTTACATTGCATTACATTTACGTTATGAGAAGGATATGCTTGCTTTTAGTGGGTGCACACATGAATTATCTGCAGCTGAGGCTGAAGAGCTACGGATAATCAGGTATTGATGCTTCAAAATGATTAGTTGAAATCTCGTCTTTTCCTGATATCTGACGTTTGAAAATTACCATCTCACACCAAATTTGTAGAGAGAATACTACTTATTGGAAAAGAAAGTACATTAATCCCATAGAAGAGAGGTCCAAAGGATTCTGCCCCTTAACTCCAAAGGAAGTTGGAATTTTTCTTACTGCTCTTGGATACCCATCGAAGACTCCAATATATATTGCTGCTGGGGAGATATATGGGGGTGAGTCCCATATGACTGACCTGCAATCCCGCTATCCATTGTTAATGAGCAAGGTAAGCAATTACAATATTTTGTTAGTGTATGTTGATAAAGAATCTTTCGGACAGATTTTCTTTTTAATGAAGTTTGATTGACCTAAAATTTTCATTTAGTAAGCAGTTGATATATTACCATATTGAGTAACAATAAAATTAGATTTTGATAGGAAAGGTTTGCATTGTCTCATCCACTATACGATGACATCGTATTCCCTATACAATTCTTAATTTCTTCAATTTAAAACGAAGCAATGTCAAAGGGATTAGATGACTGGTGACAGAAAACCTATCCTAAAAGAAAACAAGGACAAGGTGCCTCTATTATTTAAATGCACGAGGAGCTTTACATCATAAGCCAGATTCTCTATTAATTAACCAAAGATCAGATTAGTGACATTGGGCATTGAGCCAGCTCTTGTTTCAGTTAAATCATTTAGGTGCAGTCATGTTTTCTATCTATGGCAAGTGCTGAGTTTAAGGCAAGAAGTCCTAAATGAGTAATAGCAGTCAGCTGAGAATACATTAATATCATGTTAGCCTACCTACGATTAATTTCAGGAAAAGTTGGCATCCATTGAGGAGCTTGAACCCTTTTCTAGTCATGCGTCTCAAATGGCTGCTCTTGACTATATTGTATCAGTTGAAAGTGATGTATTTGTACATTCTTACCCTGGAAACATGGCAAAGGCTGTTGAAGGCCATCGTCGTTTTCTTGGGAGTGGAAGAACAATATCTCCTGATAGGTGAGATTCTTTTAAAAAATGTCCATCATTACAAAGCTGTTCTGCATGACCTCACTTCTTTTATCAGGAAAGCGCTTGTTCGTCTCTTTGATAAGCTGGCAAATGGATCAATGACTGAGGGGAAAACACTGTCTAACAAAATCATTGATTTCCACAAAAGACGGTATGTGATAGGAGAAACATTAATGTACATGTTAATAATTTATGACTGTTAGATAGGCACTAATTTATGGTTATGGTTATTTTCAGTTGGATAGAGTGAAGTTACTCTATGATTTTGTAATTGACATTTCTACATCTCCCATCACTTTTATGATTTTGATAGGCCCTATCATTTTTTAACAAGCTCTTATTATTATTATTCCATGAAATTATCTTCTTTTTTAGGCTCTTAGTGATCCATGGTTTTTCATTTTTATTGAATGAATTCGTTCCTTACTAGCTTCACAGTCTAGTATCTACCTCAAGCTGTATTGGTCAAGTAATATTGGCCAAACACCACTGCCAGCAGCAGGTTTGTACCAATTATAGTTGTGATCATTAGCTTGGCAGAATATGATGTCATTTGTCTGGTAATTGTCATCACTTTTTACATGAGAGGAAAATATTTGGGGTGGTATTCTGAATTTTGATAAAATGCTGATCAAAAGGAAAAACATTTGTTTATTCGAGATTGTGTTTATCGTGTGTTGAGCAGGCTTGGCTTCTTCAGGAAGAGAAAAGGACCCGTTTCTGGAACAAAGGGCTTGGACAGGTTTCGCTCAGAAGAAACATTTTATGCAAACCCATTACCTGGTTGTTTATGTCGGACAGAATCACTCTCTATAAACGCTACTCAGTATAGGTAGGCCAGATAAAGCAAAAGTTTTTTCCATTAATAGATCTATATTGGTGAAAGGATGTCACATGCATCTTCTTTTTACCAACGTTTTAACACTAGATCAGCTGGAAGGTGTTAAAAGGCTGTTGGCATAGTGTATATATTGATAACAAAAAAATAAAGTACAATAGAAAGGAAAAGGAAGGAGGGAGAAAAAAGAAAGAAAGATGCAGGATTTGATATACAAAGTTGGTGAGAATTACAATGAGATTCTTGAGTGTGATTGGGTCTTTTGGATGGCATGATTCGTTCATTCATTCAGTGAGCATTTCTTGTTTAGGTGAAGCTTTTTTAGATTTGGCCAGGGACTCAAATCACACATTATTGCAAATACATTTTTTTTTTTTGTGAAATTCATTATTGGAATTATAATTTTTAAGTAATCCAACATAATAGATAGTTCCACATTTTTTAATCTCGATGTGAATCAAATTTTATTTTATTCTCATCATATGTTTTAGTGCTCTTCCCATCCCAACCAATGGTTGGTGCCATTTCACCCTGTACATCTTTCCTTGGTTGGAAACTTGATATATTGGGCAGGCGTAGCTCAGTTGTTCAAGGCATGACAACGAGCTGGATTGGATTTGGGAGAGGGTTTTGTACCCCGGGTACAGGAATCCGTGATGGATAGATAATAGATATTTTAAATGAGTATTTATAGATAATAAATATAAATATTTTTATTATTTGTTTGATAATGGTGCAGATGCGAGTACGGATATCATATAATTTGTACTTACGGATATCTATTATTTGTTGATTATTAACATTAAAATATTTAAATATTTTATTTATATATATATAAATATAATTTTTATTTAGTGGTAAAATATTATATTAAAAATCATAATATAATGTAATAATTTAAATAGATATTAAATAGATAATATAACTTTAAAAGATAAATTTTATTAAATAAATTATATATATATTCTAAAATAATTTATAAAAATAATGTCAACTTTTAATTTATATATATTTTTTATTTTTAACTTTCAACCACTCTTTAATTTTAATTTCTTTTTTAAATAGTTAAAAGATAATATTATATTATTCTTATTATTTTTTTCTTGTCAAAATAAATAAATAAATAGACATTATAGTAACTATCCTTAACTAATTTTAGTTTTAATTTTTAAAAAATATTAGAATAAATAAATTATAATAAAAAAATTTAAAATATATTTTAAATATTTATAGATACTCATAAATATTAAAATTGCTTATCGATATTCAGATATCTATAAGGATAATTAATTGGTAATTACTATCGATGTCTTTGTTATCATCACTATTATCATTTGTATTTTTCAAAAAAAAATATCTTAACTGTGTTGGAGTTTTAAAAAAAAGAAGAATGAAAACTTTAATCTTATCTCTTATTTGAGGTGTCTTTGCTATCATTACTACTATCATTTTTATTTTCCAAAAAAAATATCTTAACAGGATTGGAGTTTTAAAAAAAAGGAAAATGAAAGTTTTTATCTTATCTCTTATTTGAGGTGACCATCATGTTATTTTTCTTTTTATATTTTTTTTTAAAAAATATTTACTTATTTACTTTTTAACTAAACCATATATCTTAATTCAAATGAAATATTAAAATTAATCCCACTAGAATATGTCTAGTGAGGGGAGATTTATAAAGTATGTAAGAGTTTCTAGGGTTTAATCTTATTGCCGTTATTTAACCCCAAAAAAATAAAAATTAATAGAAAATAATAATTTTTTAAAAATAAGAAATTTAAGATTTCATATTTTCAATAAAGTGTGTAATTTTAATTTTATTATTGAATTATTATAATTAAAACGTTTTAATTAATATATAATTTTTTTATATTTTTAATAATTATAAGAAATAAGAGTATGATAATAAAATTTAAATTCAACCATATAATTTTGACCATGGCAGATACTTGTATCTCCACACTTACTCCCATCCATTTCACAAACTGACAAGTGGATCATTTTGTTTTTCATCAGAGTTGGGTCAATAATATATGGATATTCACGGGTTTAGGCGTTTGGACTTTTAGATGCAATTGGCATGCCATCACTGCACTCTTTAAATACCATGGCAACTGGCTAGTTTATATGCACAAGCCATAGCAAAATATCACCAATAAATAATGCCCCTCCCATTAATCTTTTAGTTTACCACCAATTTTTATTTAAGAAGTAAAATGTACTAGATTATTGTTTTTAGTAAAAAAATCTTTAGATAAATCTCGCACTATCAAATTTGTGTGGCTACACTCATAAAAATAAAGAAAAAGGAAAACAATAAAAAAAATAGCTAGTTTGTAAGAAAAATAATCATTAATATTATTTGTAAAAATATCACCCTAATGAAAATTGCTTCAACTCATCTATCACCATAGTCTAATGCCGCAACAGCATCCTCCAAATGGACATATATACTGTGATCAATCATAATGATTTTCTGGCGATGACACTAAGGCCACCCATGAAAGGCCTCAAGGGTTCAGGGATAAGGACAGATCCATCTTCTTGTTGATAATTCTCAAGCAAACATATAATCATCCGTGGTACTGCACAAGCAGTTGCATTTAATGTGTGAACAAACTGTGGTGGAGCAAGATTGCCTTTAGATTTTTTTGCACCTGTCACTTGTGCTTCTAATGCAGGGCGATACCTTATTCCCAAACGACGGCTCTGATAGTCTGTGCAATTTGAAGCGCTTGAGATCTGTCACAATAAGAAGCCTCGGCAAATTATATTGAAAGCCACATGTTTTTGTACAAGGGAATAGCATGAAGTTGTTTTTCAAGCTTGGTAAGCCACATCAATCATTGTTAATAAGTAACATAACAAAATGTAGTTCTCTTAGTGCAAGCAAGTGTAATTAAAAACTCAAAGATATATTAATATTAAAATAATAATAAATGTATGTATTATGGAACTTCCGCTATATTATGTCTGTATTAAGGTCTGTGTAGAAATTATTTTAATATTATCTTACACTTTTGATTGGCCATACCTACAGGCATTGCACTCAAGCAAGAGTCTCAGGCCAAGGAGGTCATAAAGTGTAGAGATGTGTCTAGCAAGATTGAAAGGGAAAGAGTTTTTGCATTACCTCACCAAAACGTTCTAAACCAGGCATCCATGCCTCCACGTCGAATTTACGATAAGCAGGTGCACCTAAATCTTCAGAGGCCATATCCAAAGTTCTGCATAAAAGCTTAATTATAATAAATACAGTAATAGAATCATGCTAAAAATGAAGAAAGGGTTTACTACCTACTATGTATAAAGTAGTAACTCTTACTTAAAATGCAATCCTAGGGATGAGAAGAGGTCTTCTTCAATTCTAATAAGTTCTTGGTGGTAATGTTCACTCTCTTCCGGGCGGCAGAAAATAAACATTTCAACCTTGCTGAATTGGTGAACTCGATAAAGACCCCTGCTCAGTAATAATTATGATCAGAAAAATTAGAGGAACCAAATATTTAATAACATTAATATTAGTGTGTAATATAAGACATTAAGAATAGGAACTTCAAATGGTTAAATAAATTTAATCCAATATGAGCAACAAAAGATAGTATTTTAACAATTCAAATTCCTCCATGTATTAAATGGTTGAATTATTATAAAGGATTTAAATCCATGGTCAAATCAATAGCTAGGAATATGAACTGAACAAAAAATGCTCCAATTAATTACCTTGTTGCGGTGCCAGCAGCACCAGCCTCGGTACGGAAACAATGAGAAAATGCCACATATTTTAATGGTAACAACGAGTCAGAGAGTATAGAATCCATATGAAGGCCACCAACAGGAATCTCTGCAGTGCCAATGAGGCATTGGTCACTGTCATCGATGGAATATATCTGTTCAATGTTGGCAAGAAAAATCAACATAAGCTATGAACTTCACCCATCAAATTAAAAACATGAAATAGAAGGAATCTTAAATGATGTTGCAATGCTTTGCCTCATGAAACAAGGTTGGGGACCTTATAATGATTATCACCATAAGACCAAGCAGTTCGTAGTTCTCAAGTCTAGCAAAATACTAAACAAGATGCAGACAGAAGGAATAATAGGACACATTTTCTTTAGACTGCAGGTAAACTGCCTCAGTCAAAATGGTTGCCTAAACATAATTGTCAACAGCTATGTATCTAACGTTCATGATCATGAACCAAGAATATCTTAATCGTGCATAGTGAGAAAGAAGCAACACCTAAGAGATACACACTCAAACCTGCGTATTATTTGCACGAGGCTGGAATCCACATTTTTCAACGACAGAGGACCGCACAATTTCAGGTGTTGTTAACGGAGTAAAGCCTCTCTTCATCACTTCGGAGAGTGTCCAATTTACAAGAGCCATCTCTAACAAAACTGCTTCATTTTTAAGGTAGTAGAACTTTGACCCACTGACCTGTGAAGCAGCATGTTAGATGCATGTGAGACAAAACTGAAGTCAAATGACAATTATATTCTAGCAATTGTTTTGAAGATCCAAACTTGGAAGGAATAAATCACTATCATGGTTACCACTTTGAATGAGGTCTTCCAATATTGTATACAAAAACAGTGATAGAGGTGAAGCATTTAATTATAGAAATGTTCAAGACTCCTTCAATCTAATATCATATACAAAACCATTCCTGGCTACTTTCACAAAAAAGAATATGCTACCTCCAAGACAGGCACCCATTTCCCAGAAAATAATAAAAGTACTACAAAGTAACTAGATTCCAATACCATCTGTTCATCTCATGTTCACAGTGCAATGTTTCAGCTTTACCTGTTGCCATATATTATTAACCTACAGCTCAAAATGACACAAGAAAAGCCAAGCTTCAAATAAATGAAGCTTTAATGCCTTAAATTGATTGAAGTATACCTCTGTTGCTGCAGCAAAATCAAATAGATCAAGCTCCTTTCCTAGTTGGAGATGATCCTTGACAGGAAAGCTAAATTTTGGAGAACTGCCAACCTAAAATATCACACATTCACAATACATTAATATTTGAGGAAAAGAAATTGATGCCTGAACAAGATCAACAACCAACCTTTTTCCTTGAGAAGAAAAAAGGAAGAGAATTGTAATAATCGAAATACCATCTTCCTTATGGAGGAACAATCCTCCCCTCCTATTGGGACATCTGGATGAGTCATGTTTGGTATACACTGCGCTTCTTGTTGAAGCTCGTCATTAAGCTTCACCAAGTCTTCTTCCAAAGCAGCAAGTCCCTCCTTCAAATTCTTCCCTGCATGCAAAAAGGACAGTTTTAAGGAATTTTCTAAAAATGCCAGTTGGGTGAAAATTTGCACCAAAAGTACCTTCCTCAATCAGTCTTTGACGCTCGGATGGTTCTAATTTTCCTTTCATCTTATTAGCCACTGCATTTCTTTCTCCACGAACCCTCTCAACTTCCTGCTATCTGTAAGAAACAGATTAGCTAAGCCATTGAGAACAAAGAGCTTAGAGCATCCCTCTAGTATACCTCTTTCAAGCATTTCATTGGCAGTTGGTTGGTTATATTTAACGTATTTATGAACATTTACCATGAAATAAGCATTCATAAAGAGTAACATGTTTGGGAAAGTTATTTTCTTCAATTTCAACTGTTTTTATGAAAAATAAGTTGTTGATATTGTAAAGGATTCTTACATAGTCATTCAATAAAAAATCGTTGAACGTGATAAATTTATTGATTTTTACAGTAATTATCTTAAAAGTCAAAAAACTATAATCTCTTATTGATCGACAGTGTCACAGTGCATAGATGTTAAACTCTTCAATAAATGTCTCACAAACCATTATTGTTGTTCTATGTAACTAAGAAATAGCAGCATTCATCAATAGACAACAAGACAATACGTTTTATGGACAAACTACATATTATATTATTCAGAATTGGTTACTAAAAAAAGGAGTAAAAAGATTGAAGAGAAACATAACATAACATAACCTTCTGAAGAGTAAACATTTTGTCATAAAGGTGGAGCACGAGATCCAAATCAGCATCAGAGTTGCGTTTCTTTATGTTGGCAGCTACAGCTTCCCTGTTATCCTTTATCCACTTGAAGTCTATCGTGGCCTTCCATTGAGGCTTCACACCTTCAAGAGCAATTTGTTTTCAATTCAGTTTCTTTGCTGAAAAGTGGGAACGAAAGTGAAAGAAAAAAAAAACGAGAAATATGGATGATGAGGTGACCCTGGTCTTCAGGGGCCTTAGTAGTAGATGTTTGGACGAGGGCAGAGGAAGAAAGAGCTTTGATGGGGAGTGGCAATGGAGATTTCTGGAAACGGAGGGTTTGATTTTTGAGAAGGAAAGGTGAGGAAGAATAAGTGGGAATTGAAGCCAGTTTGAGAGTTATGTGGTTGGGACAAGTACAACCATGTAAACCCATCATCGTCTTCTCTGCTTTCTAGAGTCTGTGGCAGAGCCTACGCTTCCATTTATCCTTAATTCATCTAAACAAAGCGAAGACAATACAAAACTGTTTTTCGGACAAACTTAAAATTTACTCCTTAATGTCATCTTTATTATACCAAATGTTGAAATTCAACTTTAATTGAAAAATAAACTAAAAATTCTTAGTTTATTATATAACTAAAAAATGTAAAAATGAAAAATCGTTTGTTCATATTAAGGCATCGAGATGAAAAGAAAAATAAACAGTTTTGTTATTTGACTAAACAAATATCAACGTTATCTATTATATTGTATATAATTATTTATTTTTGTATTTATGTATATATTTCAAAATTAAAGAAAATAAATTTTTGTTGTCCCATTTAACGTTGATAAAATATTTTCCAAAATAAAACATGTGATAAGATAAAATTACGCCCTAGAACTGTTTGTCAAATTTCCTTCAAAAAATTTATAATATATTATAATTTATTCAATTGACTTTATTGTCTTTTTATGTAAATAAGCTTTTTGCATTGCATAGTAGGATGAGAGATACACTTAGCTCCTGTTTATTTTACCATCAAATTTATTCTATACCCTGTGTAAATGTTTTAATATAAATCTTTTAGTTGAAATTAATTTAAATAAAATTCCAATTACATTAGGTTTTAAAATTAATTTTCATCAAAATTAATTCTACCCAACTTTAAACTAAACAAGCACTTAGTTGCTCACAACAAAAGGAAATGAAAAAAAAAAAAAATGTTTAGCGAAGCAGTTTACACCATTTGGGCCATCATTTGTGGAAATTTCTTTCAATATTTTTACAAGTTTTGTTTTCTCTGTGTGGGCCTAAGTCCTTTTAGATACTAAAAAAATTAAAATGGTATATATATATTAATCAATTGTATTTTCATATATATAATAAAATATTTGAATAGTATGCAATAATATACAATAAATTTACTTTTTTATATAATAAATTGTATTTTAACTAATCTTATTACTTCTTCCTAAAAAAAATCTTATTTTTTCACTCCCCCGTGGAGTACTTTTTTCTAAATCTCTGATATAATAAACTTCATTTAAATGCAGATGCTTTTCTTTTTCTCTCTCTCCCTAAAATAAATAACTTACTGAAGGATGCGTTAACTAATTATGAAACTTTAAATATTTTTTTCTCTATCAATTACATTATTTATATATTTTAGGTAAATATAGAGATAAATAGAAAGTTAAAAGGAAAGAAAGATTAACAAAGAAAAAAATATCAAAAAACAGTTATCATACGTAATTGGATGGATAAAATAAGTAAAAGAAAAGTAGAAACTACTACTGTAGATATAGATATATTGAGTAAAAAATATGAAATGAAAGAAATGTAATTACAAAAATTATCAAATAAAATATTTCAAAATATAGATAAAATATAAAAATTATTTCGAATTCTAGTGCATGAATTATACAAGCACATAAAAAGTTAAACAATATTGTGCATAAAAATATAATATAATTAAATATTTTAAAGTAAAGTATACTCCCACAACACAAGTTTCTTAATATTAAGAAATTTTTAAAATTAAACTGAGTTTAATTAATAGGAATTTAAAACCCTCCTGGGTGTAAAGAGTAGTAAATAATACCAGTAACACATACCTCTGAAATTCTAACCAAAAGTGCTTACTGAGTTTTGTACTTACATTTTCATGGTAAAAGAAAAGATTCTCATCATATACCTCTCCAACGTGATTGCCAGAGAATGCTATTGGGATAGGTTTGAGCAGAATCAACACGATAGGATACAACTTTTCATAAGCAATAAGAAGCATCCTTGTTCAAACTCAGAGCTCAACCAGACAGCTAAAATTTCTTATTAACACAATTTTTAGATAGTAGCAACCGAAAACACACGTATAAGTTAATGCAAAAAACAGAGATTTAATGAAAAAATGACATATCATTATAACAACATCAAAATTGTTTATTTGTATTTCATCTGATTGCAACAGGTAAGGAACAAATATTCACTCGGCATTCATTTAACTCTAAAGCCATGTGACTCACTTTTTGGTCAATTTCTAAACAAGGTAAAGATCTTCAGATTTATCTACACTCTACACACAGTACACAGTAGGAGAAATCAATATGACTCCAAAGAAGTTTATAAAAATTAAAACTATAAAATCGAATAAAAAGATCCTCAAATCGTTCGGATATAGCTTGATAAAAAAAAGTTGTTAATTATTTTAAGAAGATGAAGATCTTCACACGGTTGCTTGGTCAGGTAACCGAAACACAGTTTATCTCAAGGGTAATTCCGAATTTCACATAACTGAATCCAAGTGGTTGAGCCACAAGAATTTATGGGCTGGAGACAATGTAACATGATACAGATGACCAAGAGCTGAGCTGACAGAAATTAATTAGAAGTTCAAAACCATAAAAAATCCAATGTCCCATGCATCAATTCATGTCTAAAAACATGCACCACAAAGCATCTTCTCCAATAAAGCATCTTGAAGAATGTTAAGTTTTAATAAGCAATAAGCAATTGACCTACAACGTTCAAGTACTGCAAAATAAAAAATGCAACATTTCTATGTCCACTAAGATCATTATCAAATATGGGCACAACAATTCAGCATGAAGATATGCCGATATACCAAGAAGTTATTTAAAGTAGTGAAATTTAATTGAGAAATAAAGATAAAACTGATAGATTAAAAAAGATAACAGGTTAAAATTTTTTCTAAAAATACTTTTAGAATAAAAATTATTAAAAACACTCTCATTAATAATTTCTCATAAAAATACTTAAAATAAAATAAATTAGACGTATCTCTGCTAAATTTTAAAAGAATTATACTTGATATATATATACCCTTATTTTTAACACCTAAATAAATAATTCAGTTGTTCACCAATGGTTACACCTTGTCCCCATCCACCTACATGACATTTAATGACTTCTCTTTCTTAAAATGCTCTCTTCTTCCTCCATAAAACATGAAACATCTGTTTAATATATATATATATATATAAAAAAAATAAAATAAAAAAATAAAAATAAAAAAACGTTGCTGGCCACATCTTGTTCGTGGGTTTCTTCTGGCGAGGTTCTAATTTTACCAGCCAAAAAAGAAAGAGGTTGTAAGCATTTCAAAAATTGAATTGATATCTTAATGGTTTGCAGCCAAAACAGACGACATTTCTGATATGAATTTCCTGGTTGAATTGCTGCTCTTAACAGATTTAAACAATTATATTTTGATATCTTCGTTGGAGCGGGTTTTGCAATCATAGAGCTAAAAACACTATATTACCTAAAAATTATATACAAAATTGCCATAAACCCTTTAAAAATCCCAAAAAGGCATAAAGAAAAATTGAGACTTTAGGATGTCAGCATGATCGAAATAGTTCCATCCAAGGAATCAAGATATTTGTGCAACATCCTAATTTGGACCTCATTCATAGGATATCTATATTGTTGGCTAAGCATGAAACCATAAGAGAAGTTGTACAAGATATTGATCTTGCTCTAAGAAGTGGTCATCGTGAGCAATTCATTATGCAAAGGAGCATCCCTCAGAGGGTCTAGAATCCTCTCAAAAATCTTGCTTTGCACTTTCCACAGAGAATGGTATATTATTGTCTCCCCAAACCCTTTCCATTCACCATACTGTCCCACAAATCTGACAGCCACTATACCTACGTCGTGTCATCTCCCTAATCCCATTTCCATTCACATACGAGTTTGAACCCTAAAACCTATTCGTATGCCTTCGTCTTCCAATCAAGCAAATTTTTTTACTGTGAACTCTGAATCAACTTTTCTACATAGAAGTTGCAATCGCACAACTACTGTACACCACCAATTAACCCTTACTTTCACGATATCATCTCTCAATAGAATCTCCAGAATTTCCTCTTCTCCTAAAACCCTAACCCTTTGTAAAACAAGATTAAAAAAAAAAAAAAACACCCTCAAACCTAATCTGACCATGTTAAATAAGAAGGGCAAAATTGGTTTATCAAAAAATTAAATTAATTTTTTTTCCCTTTTTTATAACGTAAAGAAAACTAGACAATGTTTACACAGGGGATTAAATTAATGACTCAAAACAAAGAGATGTCAAATATTAGAAGTGAAAATTTTAGAAATACACATGTAATTTACTTTTAAGAATATAGTTATTCTAATTGAGGATAAAGGTTTATGCACACACTTTTTTTAGTTACTGACTATATTACCCTTTCAACTTGTTTTATGTGACACTCTTTATTTATTTTTTTTAATTTGCTACAAGTGATCAAAAAATTATAATAAAATTTTTTATTAATTTTTTATAATTTTTCTCTTGTATTAATATTTTTGCAATACTTTTTTAGTCCTGATTTAGAAATAAATTATGAATGTGCAATTATGTTAAAAAAAGAAATTAAGTATGTTCTTATTTACATAGTTTATTATATATTTAAAATAATTATTTAAAATTAATATATTTATAAACTAAAAAATATATTTAATATTAAAATAACATAGAGTTACATCTTATGTTATTAGTTAAATTGATAAAAGGAAGATGAAATATCATAGTTTTATTTCATATGATCTCATTATTTATTCTCACTTTTTCTAATTCAATAAAGAAAGGATGGAAAAGAACATGACTTTTTTTATAAAATTATAAAATTCTTATTCTCCCCCTTCTAATTGAAGAGTAAAGGGATGGAACAAGATTATGATATTTATAAGATTACAAAATTACTATATTTTCTTTACTAAATTATGTTTATGTAATAATTCAAGCTTTTTACATTGAATGCCTTAATTTCTTTTTAGTAAAAATGTATTTTAATTTCTTTTAAAATAATCAATATTATTAAGATATATTTTGCATTGATTAGTATTACCTCGAAGATATAAAACTTTAGCATTTTTCAATGTCTTTAATGTCACCTGTCTAAAAAACACTTTTTTTTCCTGCGAACTGAAATGTGTTGGCATAAGCACCTTTTTTATAACATCATGCAATTTGATATAGAAAAACATATTTTTTTCCCAGCAACATCAAATGTGTTAGAATATAAAAGCACCTTTTAGTTACAGATATGAATGGTTTGGCATTAAATAGTAGCTTTTTCAACAACATCAACTAACAAATTGAAATAAAAAAAATCTTTTTCAACCACATTAACAACAATAAATTTTGTCGCTGGAATAAGTAAATTTTTCTTGTGAAACAAAAAATAAATATCATACAAGCAATATTGAAATTTTATTTTTATTTTTATGGTTTAATTAGCAGATCCCTAAACTTTAACCAAATTTTTAATTAAATTTCTGAACATTTTTTAGTTTAATGGGATCTTAAACTTATATTCATGTTTTAACTATGAAAATTTTATTTATTTTTTAATTAAACCATTATATTAGTGGTCTAATTAAATAAATAAATACAAATTCAAAGATCTAATTAAAAAACATTAAATAATTAAAGAATTTAAAAAATAATTTAACTTATTTTTATTAACAACTCAATGTGGTTAGAAAAAGAAAAAAAAATCGTTGCCATTAATAACTTTTCTTCAACTAAATGTCGCTCCTCTAAAATGTGGATTTTTTTTTATCAAAGACTAGAATTTTTATTTAGGATATTGGCTCGAGTTAAGCCATGAGGACCACCCATTCATTGTGAATATATGGATATAAAGGAACTTTAGCTTAAAATTACAAACCAATTTGTATGCGAGAATGTTTATTATCATATGGATATAAAGGAAGAGAGAGTTTTGAGGATTATATGGAAATGATGGCAAGCTAGTTAATTAATCATCCATCCTTATAATGCAGCGGAGGCTCTTTCCTTCCAGGAGATAGTTAAAAGCTTTGTTGATGTCCTCAAACCCCACCTCATGCGTTATGAAGCTTTCCAAGTTAAGCTTCTGTAACACAAATGCCAATATTTATACTACAAATTAATATCAATTATATCCATTTTTTGGTTTTGCTTGCTACCATTTTACATCAGGCACCTCTACCGTTCTCAATTCACTAATCTTTAATTTGTTAGTTTAAAATTAATGCCAGTGCATATTTACTAATTTACATATACAACACTTACTTTGTCTAAGTAAATCTTGGCAAAGAAGGGAATATCGGATTTGGGTTTGATGCCTCCAAATGTTGACCCCATTATAGTTTTGCCTCTGATTAGGCCATAAGGACTCAGAGTCACTGGTGAGCCGTGCATTTCCACCCCTAACACAACTGTTTTACCCCAACCCTGCTCCCAAGAAATCAACCAGGGAGAGTTAATAAAATGATAAGTGCGTAACTAGGACAAACAATTGAAGTAAACTGAAGCCGCAACTCCATGCAATATACTAATTTTTTTTGTTTTAATTGGATAACATAAAGTGGGATGGAAAACAATTAATGTGGATAGTAGCCATTTGATGTTACTATTATATTTGGATGATTAAAACTTAAAAATTCAGTTGTAAATAAATTCTGAAGGTGTGAGTGCTCTAAAATGACTTTTGAAGTAACGAGAAATGTAAATGTCATGTAATTCTTAAATGTAAATGTCCAAATATGTGCATGCGCATGTTAAGACTTTAAAAGAAGAGGGAGTGAGCAAACATCTCGGCTGCTATCAAAAGCGTCAGCCATTAATGAAGCCAGGCCAACGCACTCGAAGCAATAATCAGCACCTCCATTTGTCATTTCCTTAATCACCTGAGAGAGAGTAAAAAAATAATAATAATTAATTAGACAAATATCAATAAAATATCCAAATGCTGCTTATGGGTATGTGGAAGAATCTCATACCAACTATACTTCATACTGTATATATTTATATAATTTATCATTTGTAGATTTTGGTGCGAACTATAAAGTAAATGGTAAAATGCAGGCATCAATATAAGTTATAATAAAAGACCTCGCTCACTGACTTCTCTTTGCAAGTGGAAGGATTCACAAAATCAGTGACTCCAAATATTTTTCCTGCGTAAGATCGATAAGGAAGGAAGTGATTCTTCTCGAGACTAAAAATACCCAAAAGACGAAAGAAATGTATGTTTACTATTTTAACAAAAGGATCGTTGGAGAAAAGAGATAGCCAAATACCTATTTCAAATTTTTTGTCATTTAGATCGATGCCTATGATCTTTGACGCTCCTCGTTGCTTTGCTGCTTCAGCAACCTGTTGCAACCCAAAAACTCGCGGTATAATCACAACAACGTAAAGTATATATTTCATTTTTATTTGGTCTTGCAGAAATAAATATTCCTCTGGGGAGACAAGTTTAAATATGGTTTTAATTTTTATAAAAAATATTCATTTTAGTTTTGATATTTAATAGAATAATGTTATTTTAAGATCTAATTATACATTTTTAGTCTTTAGTAAAAAATAAAATTACATATAAAGATTAAAAATAATTTTTTTATAAAAATTATGATATTTTTAGGATATAAAAATATATTTAACCCATTGAAATAAGCAATACACTTCTCTGATCATTAAGTTAGTTCCTGGAATTTGTCATAACACCAACTGCCGTAATAATTAATACTTACAGATGTACATCATTTCTTATGTCGATTTTTGAATTATAATAATCCTGATGCAAAAATGTGGAATTATATAAAAATGATACTGGAAAAATGCCTATAGTCAAAATTAATAATTATTGACATTTAGTGCATGTTGTTTGTTTTCCTTTCACTAAAATATTCTTACAAGCGTAATTACGAGACTAATTTTTCAAAAGAAAATCTTGATTAGGTAAAGTTTGTTTTCTTAAATTATAACTCCGAAACATGACATGTAAGATTAGTAGATTAGACTTCACTTCCCGGAGATAACAGTTAATGTAGATTAAACAACTATTGGTTTAATTATTCTACATATCCCTGCCCTCTTACCAAATTTTTAATTAAGTTTCTATTTATTTTTAATTAAATTCCTAAATTTATATTTATTTTTTAATTAGATATTAGACCTAATTAAAAAAATAAATATAAGTTAAGAAACCCAATTAAAAAAATAATTCAAACACTTATTTAAAAATATAAATAATTAATATATTTAATTAAAAATTTATCAAACTTTGTGAGTGAGTATTTTTACTTTTACAAATCAATATTTTTAGTTCTACAAATTTTAAGCTCAATATTTTTAAATTATTTAATTAGTTTACATCCCAAAAGATAAAAATATTGATGTGGAGAGATTTACAACTTTTTAATAAAAAACTTTAGATATCCACAAAGTAATTAAACCACAATTATTATTACTGTAACTTTTATTTTTAATTTGATTTTATGTGGAGTGCATAGTGTTGTAGGCCGTTAACTTGGTAAAAACGGAGCCTGTCAAATTAAATCGAAGTGACTGAGTTAGTGAAAAGTCAAAAGTCAAAACTTACAGCTAAGCCTACGGTACCCAGCCCAAAAATAGCCACTGTGGACCCTTCTTCTACGTCAGCCACCTTCCATGCTGCCCCCAGCCCTGTAATGTAATGTCATACAAACTTTAACTTTTTTTAATTAAGAAATGTCATAACTTAAAAATACTATACTTTGTATCTTAAAATGTGAAGAAGAGAATAATTATTAAAGTTGAAGCATTAGCCATGGTGTGTATGACGTTTAGTATCAGGTTAGCCTTCAAGTTAAGAAAATTTTTTAATTTTTTAATTTATTTATTTATTTATTATCATTTTTATTTTTAAAGTTTTTAATATTATTATTTAAGTTCTGTACTTTTTGAATTTTAAATTAATATAATTAATAGATTGTACTCTCAAAAACTTCCCTTTTTAATTTCAAAAATTAATGTGACATTTCTATATGTAATAGTGGTAGACTTTAATTCACTATAGAAAATAAAAATAAATAGTACAAGCATTGACATATAAAGATTATTTTTATCGTTATCAAATTTTAAACTACTGTATAATAATTTTTTTAACTTTTATAATAATTATTATAAATATTATATCAAATAAGTTCTAATTAAGTAAAAAAACATTATACTGATAGTGTATATCTATTAAACTTAAAGATAACGAGTTTAAATAGTAAATCATATTTTCATTTTATAAGAAAATTAATTTTTAAAATATAAATATTATTATCCTTTTCTTTATTTAAATAAAAAATAAAAGAAAAAATAGTTAATTTTTAAAAATAAATATTAGCTGAACAATAATCTCTTTTATATTCTTTTTAAGATTATGTATATTAAATATTATTTTTTATTTAATGACTGATTTAAAAATAAGATTCATTAAAATTAATTATTTCTAATAAGTTTCAGATAATTATATAAAAATATTACAAAAATAATACTAAATATTAAAACCAAAATTTTAAAATTTCAAAGAAGGATAAGTTTAATTTCAGGTTAGGTAATGGACATAACCTGTTGAAACTCCACAACTAAGCAAACAAGCCTTATCAAGGGGAAGCTGATGGCTAATTTTGACAATATGGGTGACATCCACCACAGTGTACTCAGAGAAGCTGCTGACACACAAAAAATGATACACCGCTTCTCCATTCATGTCCCTAAACCTGCTGGTTCCATCTCTCGGCATGTTATCGATCCATTGCTTGCTGAATTTGGAGCACGCGTTGCTTTTTGGGCTTTTGCAGTCACTGCATTCCCCACAGTTAGATAAAAACACTGGCACCACCAATTCCCCCTCTTTCACCTCTTCCACCTCTTCCCCCACGGACTCTACTACTCTGTTGCAATAACAGTCAATTTTCATATAACACAAAATGAATATAACATACAAGTTTCAACTTATTATATTAAATAACTACCCCACAGCTTCGTGCCGAAAATTCTTGGAAATTTAGCTAACGGCCCCTGACGGAAAAAAAAAATTACATAAGATCCCATATGAAAGAGTTATATCAAACGGCTAGTCCTTAAGAAAAGAACATAAATATTATGAATTTGTCATTCTTTAGCTACATACACTCTGTGCTTACCGAATCCTTTTTCCAAATGGATACATCAGAGTGACAGAGAGCAGTGCATAAAATCTTGATCCGGACCTCCCAGGCCTTTGGTGGCTCTAACTCAACTTCCTCAATTACAAGAGGTTCACCTGCTTTTCTGCATATTGCAGCTATCCCATGTCACAAAGAGGACAAATTAGGTTTAGTCAAATATGTACTGTAATTATCTAACATATATACAGACATGTGAAGCATATACAGAAGAAGAACCTTTGCATCTTATTGCCTTGCCTCGGGTATCGCTACGGCTCGCCATGCCCACAGAGGAACTTTGCGTTTTTTCCCTACATATGCGGCTGCGTAATGGGAACCAACTACCAAGTACATGAACCTGCAACACTGCACCGACCTTTTCTTTTTAAATGTGAGATTTAAGAAAAAAAACAAGTTAGGAAGCATTTGTTTTTAATTAATTTAAACATTATCATCATTTAATATGCTCAAATTTTTAAATAAATAATTTATTTTAAAAGTAATTATTGCGTCGGCCGCGCATGTTTAGTTTGTTTCATATTAGAAAAAAATTAATTATATTGATCTATTTTAGGTTTGCTGGTACATACAAGTATAGGAAAATTCTAAGGTGGTTGAACTTACACGTGGTTCACTAATGCACCATTACTTTAAACCTTTGGATATATTATGAAATATTTAACGTATAAAATTTATAAGAAGTACTTACTAGTTAATTAAATATAATCAATCCACTTCTCTCTCTTTCTCTCTCATCCAATTTATAAATATTGAAATTATATGCTTCAATAATTAATATAAATTAATATTATAAAATAATTATATTAATTATTTATAAATTTTATTTTATATGATTAAAGTAAATGAATTTATTAGACTAAGTAAAATAATATACATTTTAATAAGTAGATGTAAGCATTGACCCATTAAGATATAATATATATAAAAATGTTATAATTTTTAATATATCAAATTGTTATATAGTTTTTTTTTCTCCATCTGAATTACTGTTGAAAAAATTTAAAAATAATTAAAAAATATAATATTATTATTTATATTCATGATTGATTGTCACATTATATTACAATAATTATAAAAAAATATTTAGATTAAATTAAAAATTAATTATCTATTCTAAATCTTTTAGGTAATTATTTTAGTATGTAGACATGTGAACTGTAACTTTCATATAAAAATAATAAAAAATATAAAGATTAAAGATTAAAATTTCAAGCATGGAGACTGTTCCCTCCTCCTCATCCTCCATGACGACCTTAGACCCAAGGCAGATGATCACCATTAGCATCCATTCCATTTGGAATGATGTTTCCAGCGTGACAAAGAACTCCGTACATGACAAAACAGGATCAACAAAAGCAAATAAAGCACGAAAAGGAATGGATTTGCAATCGTAAAGGTTGGAGAAGTAGGTGTATAGTAGATGCCAAACTAAACGGGGTTGGATTGTGGGGCACCGATGTCGATGATCCAATCAACATTGTGCTTCACAAATATGCCGTTGAAATGCTCCTTGCAATTCCTGCCCTTGACGTGGTTGAAGGCCTCCAATACCACCAAATCATTTATGTCGTTCTCAATAAACACCTTTGCTGAGGGGATAACTTAAAATTGTTGAACACAATAATAGGATTTTTTTCTTTGATGTACCTTTATGTATTTCTCAATTCAAAGATGCAATTTAGACTATATATAGCTATACAAACTCAAAAAAAAAAAAAAAAAAAACAGCATTTGCACCCACTAACTTCATGCAAAGAGTAGTTGATGGTTTTCTAAAATTATGCACTAACCCACTATGTAGAGAGTAGTGGGTGGTTTCCTAAGATTATGCACTAACCCACTAATTTTATGCACATAGTAGTAGGTAGTTTCCTAAGCGAAACCAACAATGTTGATGGCGGATGATTAACGACATTACGAAAGCAAGAGGGAATTCATCAATTGTCTAGTTTTTTTATAAATGTATATATATTTATATAGAGAGAGATGATTTTGCCAATGTTCCAAACAACTAGGCTTTGTGGTGGGAAAGACTACACAAAATATCTTTGGGTTGTGGTAAGAAGGATTAAAGGTAACCAGTAAACCTTAATTTTAAATTTTATATTAGATTGAATTTAAACAGATAAATATTTCATAACATGTCAAAGGATTTAAAGTAATGTTCCGTAAGTGGATCATTTGTTGAGGTTCTCTATTATAGAATCCATCACAAAAAAATATAATAAATTTTAGTTTGATATCTTTCAAAAAAAAATTGGTTAATTTTAATTCTTATACATTTTGAAAATTATCTCTATCATTATTTAAATATGACTTAGTACACATCTAGATATATAGGGATTTTAAGATAGTAGCGGAAGTGATATATTTAAGTATTGTGTCATGATTGAAGTCGAATAAGAAAATAAATTTATAAAGATTAATAATAAAAATAAAATCCTTAAATAATTTTTTGATTCTTATAAAGTAGAATATTTTTTGTTTTAATTTTTTAAAGATTTAAAAATTTTGATTTTGATTTTTATTTTTATTTTTATTTTTATTTTTATTTTTATTTTTATTTTTATTTTTATTTTTAAATAATAATATTAACTAATGACATAACAAAATTTTTGACAATTTAATGATTTATTATATTTTTAAGGTGATAGTCACATGTATTTATTTTGTCAAATTATATTTTTAAATTTATCATTAACTAACTTAAAATATGATTTAAAAACATAACTTATTAAAAAATTATGTGTAATTCTTTTAGACTTTTTGATGGTGTGACAACTTAACTGATAATCAACATGTTTTTATGCTATCATTTAATTATATTTTTTAAAAATAGAAATTATAAATAAAAAAAAATCTTTAAATAACTAAAATCAAAATAAAAATTTTAAAGAATTAAAATAAAAAATTTAAAAAATAAAAATAAAAAAAAAAATATATTTTTTTATGAACTAAAATGTTATTAAAATATACTTAAAAACCTATTTTCAAATATACTACAATTTTGCTCCTAAAAAAAATACTACAAATTTGTAATTGATTAATGGAAAAGTGAACGACAAGGAAGGGAAAAGGCACGTAACGGGCCAACGTTACGGATAGCAAGTACCATTCTTGCAGCCATTTTTTAGTTATCCCCTGGCTGACTCTCTTCAACTCGTCACTGAACATACTTCTTGTACTCTTCCGCATAGCAAATTTGTATTTCTATTTTACTTTAATTAGATGCTGCAAGCCTAATTCAGGGTGGGGGAAGACGCGATAATGGGAAGGGAACCGGGTGGTGACGACAAACGTTGAGAAACAAGAGTCTGCAAGTAAACCTACAAAACCCATCAGAAAATTCATTTAACCCGCGAATTAATTTGGCATAAAAAGAGTGCATCGTGTTGAAGATATTTTTTTATATTTTAAAAATAAATAATATTTTTATCTGTCTCTCTTCTCATATGGAATTGGATATATTTATCCTGTTTTTATACTCATCTATTAAAATAAATATTATTTTATAATAATATGTTTATATTTTTTTGTAATTTTAAAATATCATTAAATTAAATAGGTCGTAAAATATAATAATTTATAAAATAATTTTAATTTATTGTAATAAAAATTAAATAAATATATAATAATTATTTTTTCAAAAATAAACGAGAGGAGTAACAACAAATTAATTTTCGTTTCTGTTTTAAAATGTTAAATAACACATGTACTCATAACTAGACAAATTGTGTATTATTAAAGATTTTCATCATTTTTATGTATAATAAAACGTGATTGTTTAACATATAGGAAATATTACTTATGTGAAAATAAACACATCATCAAAATAAATATTTGACAATACCTATGTATTATGGTACACAAGTTTGTGATAAATGTTGATGACCTCATTTATTTTTTGTGATCAAACCAAAATTATAAGACAGTATCAAAACCTATTCTATCAAGTATTCTTTGACCTATCAAACCACCTGTTATCAAGTTATTATCAAACTGTTCACAAATATTTAGTATTGCAAACTTTACGCTTGAGATGTCATTGATTAGAGATATGACTAAATTAGTATATATAAATGTGTGATAACTCTTATTTTGCAAGCTAATTTTATAAGATTGAGCTAAATTCATATCTAAATTGTAAAAATCTTTATATTTTTAAAGTAGTTGAGTAAAAATGAGACTTAAATATGTTTTCCATACTTGTTAAATAGTCCATGTTAATTTTACTACCTAAATTATCAATATTTTATTTTTTTTAGTATCTCATATTTTGTATGTTTGATTTTATTATCTATCATTGATCTAATTTTGTTAAATGATGACGTGACAGATCATTTATAAAAAAATTCAATAAAAAATTTTGTCCAACAATAATAGAAAAATCAAACTAAAAACAATAAGGTCAACTTTTTAATACATAAAACATGATAAATTATATGTAGAGAAATCTAACCAAAAATTATCCAATAATAATAGAAAAATTCAACTAAAAATAATAAAGTCAACTTTTAAAATATGATACATTTTTTTTTGTTGGATAATTTTTTTTATTGAATTTCTTTTCAAATTGTCTGTTATTTCACCACTTAATAAAATGAGACTAATGATAAGTAATAAAATAAAATATAAAAAACATGAAGTATTAAAATTTAAAAAAAATCAATAATTTAGATAATAAAATTAAAATATATTATTTCACAAATACGAAAAATATGTCTAAACAAAAAAATTATTTAAATAAATCATTAAGATTGATCATGGAGTTTGAGTTTGTGGTAGTTTGTATAAGGTTTAAAACTCTAAGTTCAAATACTGCATCCCCACTGTAGAAAATATTTTGTTATTTAAATTGAATTTTACTTGTGAATTAATTACAGCTACATTATTAAGATTGATCAATATTACATTTTATCCTTGTATTTTTTAATGTTTTACAATTAGATTATATTTATTTAAACATCAAATTTGTTAACATTGTAAGATTCATCGAAATTAAGATATTGTTTATTTTGGTGTTCGATGTCTCAACAACTTAATCAAAATTTTGTTTTTATGAGACGTTTCATTGAAAAATAACAATTACATTGAACGTGGTAAAATTAAAAATTAGGAAATAGCTACCTTCTGCCAGAAAAACTGGAGTAAAGTTCATGAATTTGATTTCACCGAACATAGAAATAACATAGGAAAGTGATAACATTCGGTCAAAAACAGCATAAAATATGCGTATAACCCAAATTGTGAATAAGCCAATTACAATAAGATTCATACTATTACATTATCTACCTCAATAGTTTACCAAAAAGCATGATATTGGCACGTGAAATGTTAACCCATGCATTGATCATTAGAGAAGTTGAAACAGATCCATGTACAGGTCCAACTGCGAGTGTCATTTGGACTGGGCTTCTTATAAGTGCTACCTATCATTACTATGGACCTATAATAAAGCCTTATCTTTGAGTCTATTGCTATCAAATGAATGTACAAGTCCCTTCCTTTATGTTGGAGTGATGAATTAGTTTAATGGCAAAGTCAAAATGTGCGAAGAAGCGACAATTGTTCTCGAAATGATAGGATAATGGCAGGTTATAGATAGGATGATGATGAGGACATCACAACTTAAAAAGTTGGCCAAACCTGAAATCAGATCATCCATCATACTCATACCTCACGATTGAATAACGTAACACGTCAAAATACTAACTCACCTATTTAGATAACCCAGTTTAGCCACCAAAATGGTACTTGAATGTAAGCTATGTGATATGAGTTTAACTTTACCAGTCACTGAACGAGTTAGATTTATTGGTAGAAAGATTTTAATCTTTGTTTTGTATTCCTCCTAAAAAAAAACCGCTTGAAAAAGTAACACCTCTCCTTTTTATTTTTTATTTTCCTAAAATTCAAATTTTAACATGGGTTTTGTTGTTTGAAAACACTCATTTAGAAAATGTGGAATGAGCAAACACCACATCTTAGACACTAAAGATGCATATATTTGATACCCTCTCTCTTATGTCTCAGTTTTTTTTCATCAGTTTTCACGTTAATCAATACTTTTAGTTGAATTACTCAAAAAATTATTTAGTATGCTGTCAATATAAAACGAAAAATGTATATTAAAAAAAACTTAAGCTTATGATATATACCAATTACCAAAATTCGAGTATTCTAAAAAATGTACTTTCTCGTTATTTGATGTATTTGAGAAAAATCAATCAATTATTGTAGAAACTATTGAAAACTTCAAATCGAAACAATTTAGCAATGAGCACGTCGCTTTAATGTTAGGAACGACTTTTTCATAGGTTGGAAATCAGAAATGATTGGAGTACGATCATATTCCTTAAAAAAATACATATTAGTTTTGGTTTATTTACCACATAATTTATAGTTTAATTTCTTAAAATGTGAATTACTAAAATTTTAGTTAAATTATCAACTAGTCTTCAATCATTAGTGATTTTTATTATCTCTATAAAATAGATAAAATAATGATAATTAACGTTTTTATACGTTATGTTAACAAAATTAATTTGTAAGGAATTAAATAATAATAATAATAATATAAGACTAAAATTATAATTTCCTTAAACGATAATTTCATTAAACTTCTATCAAAATATTTTTTTTTACATAATTCACTTTACTTTAAACTTAATTTTAATAAAATATATTTATAAAATAAAACAATTTAATATAAATTTCATAAATAATCTAAATGATTTATTTGTTCTCTTTTATAAGGAGAAAGTTAATTAATTTTTATTCTCAAAGATAAATAAGTTTTAGCTATTTTTACTTCATTTAACGTTAATTTTTATAAAATACTCTTTATTTAAATATTTTTGTATTTTTAACAATTTTCTTTTACTTTTTTATCCTTAAACAAGTTCTTAGGAATTTTTAAAATAATAACAACAATTTACAAAAAGTATTATAAAATTAATAAGATTTAATACAATTAACTATTTTTTAATATATATATAAATATTTTTTTTTCTTATAAAAAAAATGAATAAAGTACAGTTTTATAAATATTTACCTAAGCACAAACACTTAATGTGTGTAAAGTTGTTGTATGTATAGACTATTAATTTTGTATCCCAAATACTAGTCTCTATGTTATTCTATCCATTCTAAAATATTTACATTTTTATCATTTGAAAAATGTGTCAAAACAGATGTTTTTAGTTTTTAATAATATTTTAATTTTTTTTTTCTTTAATAAATATTATTGTCTTAAAAAATTTTAAAATACATCTAAGAAAGAGAATAAGAATATTAGATC
>JAMLFT010001662.1:0-29449 GCA_026544285.1 Pachyrhizus erosus
ATCACTCAAAAATATAAATTTTAATTTAATATATATGGAAAATATTGTTTAAAATTTGTAAGATATATAGATTTAGAGGAAGCCTAGTATTGTTAAATTGAAATTTTGTGTTGGTATAAAATTTAGTGCAAAAACTTTTATAACAAAGAAAGATAAGAAAAGATGAAGAAAGAATATAAATAAGATGGTTAATGTAATAAAAAAAATAAATGAAATTAATATTAAAAATTGTATAAATTTATTAATAAATAAGTCCATATATAGGTATTTTTTATTGTATAAATTTATTAATAAATAAGTCCATATATAGGTATTTTTTATTGTATAAATTTATTATCGTCTGGGTTGGAACTTTCCGATTTGTTAGAAATAGTTATGGTTGTTATTCTGTATCGTTTATAAGCATGCCCTTCGTGCCTTTCTATTGTGCTTTGTTTAGTACGTAACTGCTTTTTCTTATTCTCGTGTTTTTGCTACGAATTAGGGAAAATGTTTGGTAATTTTGTTTTCTTCCTTCTTTGAATATATGTCCTTTGGTTAGAGACAATTGACTAAAGAAAGTAACTATGATGGATAAAGATGATGCAATGAATTAATATTGACACATATAATAATTTAATATATTTAATATTTTTAGGTTATGTTTATATTCAATTATTAATAAATAAAATTTTAAATATTGAAAGAACTATTAGTAAGAGACTAAAAAAATTAAAAATAACAAATTCTCACTTATGTTAAATCGATTTGGCTCACTTAAGCACAATTCTATTAAAAAATTTATTTTGTTTTTGAATTTGCTTAAGCGAAGCTACCTAGCCTTACCTATGCAAGACTACTCTAAAAAGCCTCATTATTTCTTACTTCGCTTAAGTGAGACCACTGGAGTTCGTTTAAGCGAGTCTATGTGACTGACAGAAAAAACTCAATTTTGAAAATCCAAAGGCATAAAAGAGAAATCTAGAGCATAAAGAACGACTTTCAAGTATGTGTACTTGAAAGTCTAGGTTAGGAAAAGTTGGTTGCGACTTCCATGATTCTTCTTTGGTCATCTCTTCATTGAAGTAGCTAAGTTCATCCTATGTAATATTTCTCAATTTCATGTAATTACTTTTTTTTATTCAATAAAAAATTATTATTGTTTCCTACTATGTTTAATGATTATTTTTTGCTTGATCAACTAATTGCATGATTTTACATGTTTAAATGTAATTGGAAAATTCAATTAAATTACAAACTCAAGAGCGATGTTAATAATTTTTATGTCTAGAGACAAGGTAAAAAGAATTGATCATTGTTGAATCTTAATTTTAATATTGGTCATTTAACTATGCGAATCAAGGAAAGGTTAGGATAATTTTATGGTTAGTGATAATGATTTATTAATTGAATATAATTGTATGATTGCATGAAAACACAGTTTGATGAAGTGAAACCTTAATTATCTCATTGCATACATGACAACTACCTACTGTATACTACATGTTTGACAAAAGCATAACTTATTTTCCTTTCTTGAAATTTAATTATCTTGCATTATTTACATTCTCATTCTAAAACTCACATTCATAGTCTACTTAATTTTAGTAAATACTCAAGTATTAAACAAATTCTTGTAGGGATAATATTTTATTTACTCTTTATTACTTATATGATCTAGTACACTTGCCAAAATCACAAGTTTTTTGCACCATTGTCAAGGATTTGTTCTAATATTTAGGTTTTTACAATTTTAAGTAGACTTAAAAATTTTAATTTTTTGCAATTTTAACTTTCATTTCTCTTACTTTTTATTCATCGTGTGTCAATATTTGCTCAAGTTGCTTGTGTATTAGTGTATGTAGGGTACTCCTATTACAAGAAGCAAAACCACTTCTAACAATCTTATTTTCATTCTAAAATTAAGAAGGTTGCTCAAAAATTAAGTGGCCAAACAAAGAAGGTTAAGCAATTACAAAGACAAGAAGCATAGAGGAAGCTCCTTTGATATTTTCTAACTCATTACCTTCCATCATAGAGGAAACAAGTATAAGAGATGCAAATAGTGACAACACCGGTGGAGGTAATGAAACCAAAGGAGGTGAAATGGAGCAACCTAAAAGGAGGACACTAGTTGACCATTTTGTTGCAAATGGTTCGTGACAACAATCCAACATTGTTAGACCAGGGATTAATCGAAGGAGGATAAAGATGAAGCCAACCCTACTCACTTTTATCGATTCTCACACCTTTTTGTGGTCTTGATAATGAAGACCCTTATAACCACAATTTATTATCTGTGTAACATTGTGGAGGTGACTAAAGTAGAAGACAAAGATCTCTACATGAGGATTTTTCCCATTTTCTTTAATGAGGAGAGTTGCAATATGACTTAAATCACAACTATATAGGAGTTTCACCACTTAGGGGATATAAAAAGTAGATTTATTGTTTAGTTCTTCCCAAATAGGAAACAAAGTCAGCTAAAGGGCACAATTCTAGGCTTTAGACAAAGAAGTGGTGAGCCCTTATATGAAGCCTAGGAGATATTTAAGGATCTTCTAAGGAATTGTCTAAACCATAAGATCAACAAGGTTGATCAACTTTATATTTTCCTTGGAGGATTATAAGGCCAGACTAGAGTGATGCTAGATGCAGCAATTGGGGTGGAATAATAAAGAATGAATCATTAGAGGAAGCCAATAAGTTAAGTGAATAAACAATTGATAGTGATTTTGTAACTCAACATGATATAATCTCTCCATCTCAAAAGGGAGTTTTGTAGCTTGGGTCACACGATGCTCTCTTAGCCCAAAACAAGTTTCTAAAACAACAAATAGAGGCTCTCCAATTGCAAGTGGTAAAGCTTCCCAAGAAATTTTAGTATTTATGCACATATCTTCTTCAACCCAACAAGTAATGAGCTATAATATTTGTGGAGGTAATCATTCTTTAGAAAATTGTCAATTTATTGCAAGTTCACAAGAGAAAAAGTAAACTTCATAAGGAGGTCTAACAACTATGAAAGAGGTAGACATAACTATTACAAGAACAATTACAATCCTAGTGGGTTTCAAACCCATCCTGGAGTGGCGAAAAATTAGGATGACTTAGGGCCTTTAGATAGACAACAAAAGTTCAATCTCTACGATAAGCAAACTTAGCTAGAGGACAATCTTGTTGAGTTTATCCAAGTCTCAATTTCCAATAAGAAGAGGATTGACTCTTTGAAAAACGTGGAAACTCAAATGCGACAATTGGCCAAGCAAATGACAAAATTAACAAAGCACACTAAGAGTGGCTTCTCAGCAAATACACAAGTGATCCAAAAGAAAATTGTAGTGTTATCATTACTATGATGGAATGTATGAAACAGTGAAACAAAGAAAAAAATAAGAGAGTTGAGGAAAGTTCTCAAGGTGAGGAGCATGATGAGGACATGAGAAAAAAGATAAAATAATTTAAATGAAGGAGATTAAAAGAGAGTGAAAGAAGCGAAAAAGTAAAAAATGAGGGTGTAAGAGCTAGCAAGGCTAGAAAAAGGAGCAACAATGAAGAGAAATTGAAGACCAAAGTCTCTAACACCATAGAGTTTCCTTATCCTAAGGTTCCTACAAGAAGAATAAGGAAACAAAGTTTGCTCACTTCCTTGATATCTTCAAAAGGCTTGGGATCAATATCTCATTCTTTGAGTCATTTGACTACATGAATCAAGGAATTGGTGACAATCAGGAATTAACATTAAAATAATTTTGTGGTTAGTGATAATAAATTCTTATATAATTGTATGATTACATGATAGTGTGGTTTGATAAAGTTAAATCTTGGTGATCTCATTCTTGACAATCAATTATTGCATATCATGTATTTGATAAAAGTGCAACCCATTTTCTTTTATTATAATTTAATTATTTTGCATTATTTACATTTCTATTCTAAATTTTATATTAATAGTTTACTTAATTTTAATAAATATTTAAATATTAAACAAATTCTTATAGAGATGATACTTATTTGTACAATCTATTACACTTGGTAGAACTTCAACAACTAAAAAAAAAGTTATTTTAAGTCTTTAATTGAAATTCTTAATGCTTGAATACGTTTTCAGTTTAAGTGAAAGTCAAATTAAGATCTTTATGTACACTCACTAATACATTCAATTGTTTTATTAGTGCATATAAAGGAAAAGCCACCGCGAAAAACTAGCCCTACCATATACTCTTTTATGATTCCATACAGAGAAATCTACATAGAATGTAGCTGTTGGTCAATTAGAAGTTACTTCTTTCCTAGTACTAATGAAAAGGGTTGCAGGAGATGAAATATGAGACTATGATTTTCATTTTAGGAATGTTTATCGGGTTAAATTGTTCTTAACTTACACAACTATGATTTTTTATATAAATAATTGGTATCTCTTATTAAAAACAATCACATTTTAATATAGATGGTAAAATTATTTGGATTAAATCATCGAATTTAACCGAGTCTAGAAATATTAATTTGGTCCCATTGGTAGATTGTAAATTTAAAATTTTAAATCCATCTACCAACCATATCTTAACTAGACCAAACTAAATCCATAGTTCGTACCATGCCATTACTTTTGTTGTTTGGCCAGTGTAATCCCCACAACACAAAGTCACCAGAATAAGGAATTTATTGTTTGTATATTTCTACAAATATCCAAATTCAGCGGTACCCAACAACCTTATGTGTTAGAATCGTCACGTGTCACGTGTCACATGTTAGGCAGATATTTTAAGTCTAGGTAGGAAATATCTCATGCATATTTAATTTAATAATTAAATGAAAGAATATTTAATTTAATTATTGAATAAAGGAATATAAAGTTTGAACTGTAAAATCTAAATTTTTAAGAATTTGGTGTGACTGATTGTCTTTTTATGTGTATTAATGATAATTTTCAATTTATAGCCAAAAAGTAATTTCTTTTGAGATAAAATTATCACTAAAATGGATATGATTTCTTTTAACAAGGTTTATTTTTCATATGAACGCCATCGATGAGGTTTTGAAGAACAATGTTGAAGGGCCTGCTGCCGTCGACGAAGAACAGAGATGAAGTTCTCCGAGGAAGGATAAATGAGTAAAAGAGATGCAGAAAAAGGAAAAAAGAAAATATATATAAAAATAAATAAATTCAATGATCATAAATACCTTTGTTATGGTGGGACACCTGTCTACTTTTCTACCCTAGAATTGATCCTCAAAGAATCAAAGTATCTATTAAGTACATGTACATGTATCAAGCTTTGTTAATAATGATTCAATTATTTTTATTATAACAATTTAAAGGAAAAACATGATATTAAAATCTAAGGAAATGAAAACTTCTAAATTTAAATTGACTAATTTTAAAATTTATGTAAATCAATTAAAACTGAGTTAGAGAGAATAATTTACAATTTTAATTTTGAGTTCAAAAAGTCACATTTATTAGATACATACATCAATTTGTTACAATTAAAATTATGAACTTAGATATATTATCTTCCCTCCAAAAAAGAACTTAGACATATTATCAACATAAAAAGATTGTTATTCAATAATGATATGCTATGACATATTATGAATTGTATTATAAAAGAAAAGTCAAGTTGATTAAAGACTTTATAATATTTAAAAAAAGACTTTATAATATTGTAGGTGTTCAACTAGATTTTGGATGTCAATTTTTTAGAAGGATTTTCTATCAAACGAAATTTTAATGACATAAGAAAAATCGAACTCATGTTCATAAAAAAGGATGAGAGTTAAATTTAAATTTTTAATCACTTATATTAACACACGTTGGATGATTCCATGAGATGTGATAACATTAATAACAAAAACTTTTTCATGAAATTAATTTAAATATTAAATTATGCAATGCCTTGTTATCAATACTTATTACTTGTTGAATGTTTACTGGTAGAATTCAAATTTACCAATAATTAAGCTTTTGTTAAAAATACTCAAGATATCTTTAGAAGTTTTAGTTTTATAAATAAAATTTTTACCCAAAACGTAATTTAAAATAACTCATTTGCGAAAATTTTAAATTTTAAATTAGTACAAGATCAAAACATCAAAATTAGTTACAGAAGAGAGTTATTTTACACATCTTATAAGTTTTTAGGGAGTAAAATATATCTTCTTTAAATGTTCAGAATTAAATCACACATGACTCCAACTTTCCGACAGTAAATTGTAGATTTTTCCTCTCATTTTATTATTCCAACTTTATGACTTTCAAAATTATTAATCTGAACTTTATAATTAAATAATTCTAATATTTAATTCTTAATAAATTAGATGGTTAATTCATTTTATTTATCTTATAATATGCTTGATTTTAAATGGGATTAAATTAATTTAATTTTTTAAAAAAACTTACTTTAGTTGTACAAGTATTGCCAATGATTCTAATTAGTAATTAACACATTTTAAAAAAAAATTAATCTTTATATATAGTTTATTATTTCTAATGAGATATTAATAATTTAAAATTTTAAAATAAATTAAGAATTTTTCATATTTTAACACGATATTTTACTCATTTTTGTTAATGATAGGAGTAAACATAAGTCAAATTACTTAATAAGAACCAATGACCTAACCTATATTAGACACAAGCACAAATTAAGCTAAAATATTTTTAAAAAAAAACCAATTCAAAGATTTTATTAAAATCTATTTAGCTAAAAAGGTTGGACTTTAGATTTTTCAAAAAGTCTTTCAAACTTAACAAGTCAACTTATTTAAATAAATATAAATAAATATTTGTTGTTAGTATTATTATTATTATATTAAGTTTATTATAATATATTAAAATCTTATATTTATTTATTTCTTTAACGCATGTTGACTTGTATAAAAAATCAACTTTAAGCTTATAAGTTTATTGAAAGATAAATTTATGTTTTATTTGGATGTCTTGTTGCAATATATATATATAAATAAATGATCTTTAATATTATATTAAACCTTAAAAATATGTTTATATCATATAAATTAATTAGACTTGACTCTTATAAAACTTAAAATACTTATTTTAATTTTTTATTTTGTGTTAAATTATCATAAAATAAACCTTAAACAAGCTTGTAAGTTACACAAAATTTAATGTAAGACAAGTCCGACCTTTAAAAAATGTCTATAATAGGTAAATATACTAGACTTAGGTTATAGATTTTTAACCAAGGTAAGACTCAAGCTCAATACCTTACATGACTAGTATATTTCCAATCCTAATCGATGACAACTAAAAATGACAAATCATCATACATCTTTAGTCATAATTTTTTACATATCTTTAGTTACATTTTGTTGGAGATAAATTCTTTTTACGCACAATAAAGATCAAAGGTATGATACACACACAAATAACAATATAAATAGAAATAACAAAAGACATAGATTTAACTTGGTTTGAAACCTCTTACCTACATTTATGAAAACATCTCAATAAATATTCATTATCTAAATCACATTACAATTTTTTTGGACAAACTCAATAAACTATCCCAATTATAAGACCTCCCACCCCTCTTCTCCAATTTGGGTGGTGACTTCTCTATTTACAAAAATTCCTTTATATTGTGGATATTAAGTATTTCACCTTCATAAATAAAACTTAGTGGACATTAAATATTCCACCTTTTCACCTACCTTTTTATTATGGTAGTGAAATTCTCTATGAGTCGAGATGCATTTCTCATCCCTTGGAATACTTTTCTTGACTTTCCACTTACTATGTTTGAAAATTTGGATTGATTTTTCTAGCAATCCCTTCCTCATTAATATTCCCAAAAACATCATTATTACCATCTTTATTTTTTTTTCTCTTCATAAATCACGTTTTTGCTCCCTAAACTTTGGTGTGCTCCTTGCCATACCTTTAATCTTAATATTTTTCATGAGTATTATATGGTGACACTTTTTGTACTTATACCATCATTAGCTATTAAGACACATCACTCAACTTCTATAGCTCAAATAAGACTCGACACAAGAATTTGCACCATGATTAGATATTGGGACACAATGCTTGGCTTCCACGTTGTCAAGAAGAATTTTGGCCCAAAGATCCTACACGAACCCACCATTAACTTCAAGCTTCAATACTCATCCAATACCATTGTTAGGGAAAATTCCTCTTTACACACAATAAAGGGTCAAAGGTATAGGACAACTAAACAATGTTACAAATATGAATAGCAAAATGGATGAACTTAACATAGTTTGACACATTTTGCCTATGTCTCACAAGAATATCTCAACAAATATTCATTATTTAAATCACATTACAATTGTTCTACACAAACTTTAGAAAATTTTCTCCATTACAAGTTTTTAAAATAAACTTGAGAAATCCTTATAATTACAAGACCTCTCTCACTTTGGGTGGTGATCTTATTCTCAAGGTTGGGTGGTGACATATTTCTTCATAAAGACTCCTTTATATAATGGAGATTCATGACTTCTTTCATAAATAAAATTTAGTGAGCTTTAAGTATTTCAACTCTCTACCTACCCTCTCATTAATTATGATAGTGAGATTGATCAAGAGTTAAGATGCATTTACTATGTCTTTAAATATAGCTATCAACTTTCTACCTACTTATATTGATGTTTAAAAATTTAGATTGATTTTTAATTTTTATACATTAATGTATATATTCTTTAATCTGTATCACATATTAAGAAATTCTTATATAGTAATTTTTTAAAATATAATTTTTGCCATATTAAAAATTTGTGCAAATCTTTTTATCCTTTTAAGAGAATTGATGATAACATATTTTTTTTATTAGTGATTAAGATTTATTAAAAATTATAAATAAAATTATGAGTGTGGCTTATTAAATAGAAGTGAGATGTAAATAAGTTTGATTGCTAAAAATTTTTAATTAATAATAAAAAATATTAAAAAATGTTAGAGAATGTGTGACTATTTTTTTTTTTATCCTTTAATTATCGATATAGATTGTGAGTGATCTTGTAATTACAGACCAAAATTCCTTGAAGTGGGTTCTACGGCTGTAGGTTCTACGTTCATAATTCAATGCTCCAAATTTTTTTGAGCTTATATTTTACTATTGTCTGGAAAAGAAAATTAACAGTACGAATTCTTATTGCTTTCTGTTTCTTACCGCAGAAAATCCAATTCCATGCAGTGAGTTATGGGTCAACAACAGTAATATCAACATTTATGGTTAAGTGTTTTGTTTATAAATTTAATAACTGGGCTAGATTGTATTTCTCTGAGTTTAATTTAATTTCGCTACTATGAATCTATGATGCCTGTGATTAATGTCATTTTGATGTTCCAATGCAAATGATTTTCAAGCTCCTGCTCCAAGTTCTTGGTTATGATGATGGACACAAGATATAGCAACGAGGTATAAATAATAAAAATTGATAATTTAAGTAATGGATTATTTTATAGATATGAATAAAAAAATTATCTAAACTGATCTTGAGTATCTGTCAACAATCACCCGAAACAACATCATATGCTTCTTTTTGAGTTATGCAATTCAAGGAGTTCAAAATTTGATTCGAAATTTACATATTCTTCAAATTCAAAGCACAAGCTGGAATGTGTTTCCAACTCAAATGATAAATTGCTTGCCTGATCTGCAAAACACACAGGTTTTGGGTTTTACAATGCATAGTATTCAACATGCATAATTGTAAATTTATTATGGGTCAAAGCTAAAGCATGAATAAAGCTCCGAAAGTTCACGTGGACTTCAGTGAGGCACGTACTTCTAATCCATACCACCGCATTGTAGTTCCAATTTTTAAATAAAGAAATAAAAACCAACTTTTCTGCCAGAATTTCGAACTTCCACTTTACATTTATTTTCTTCACCCACATAGCCCTGGAGATTATAAAAGTCAATCATTTTAATCCCCAATTTTACAAAAGTTATTTATTTTAATATTTAATATCAGTAATAAATGAGATGAAAAAGGACTAAAGGGCATTGAAGTATTAAATGAAGATATAGAAAAGTCCAAGACTAAAGCACATCTAAGAATTAAATAAAGTATAGAAAAGTCAGAGACTAAAGCACATTTAGGAATTGAAGAAGTTGAACATGACAATAGAAGATGAGAAAATATCTTTCAGTTGATTTTGCTTATTGGTTTTTAAATCACTGACTTCAAAAACAATTCTCAAAACTTAATAAATTTTAGATGAGAAATTAATAGCCGAATAACGTAGAATTATATTCAAAGACACTTTTTGAAACCAAAAAGTGAAAAAGAGACTCAAAGAGACCTTTATAATCGTAGACATTTTCTGGGGAAAAATCCACATCAGCACGCATATAATAGATTCAGAAAACTTTCTTGCGCCAAAATAATTTATAACTTTCAGTCATTTAATCAAACAAGAGGACTTATTCACCTGTAGGTGGATTCAATATATTTCTAACTTTTTGTGGATTGGTGCAACTTTAGGCTTATAAAACTGTAGTACAAATGGAGTTTTCAAAGGACTAGATTTGATCCATGCTTAAGAGTTGCAACAACTGAAGGAATTGTATTTAGCATAGGTATTATGTAAAAAAAAAAAAAAAGGAAACCTAAAAGGATAGTTCACAAAGTAGACCCCACTCTCTCCCTTATACAAGAATCTAGTCTTTTCACAGATCGATCATCAAAAGAGATATCAATCTCCTTAATCCTAGACACAAAGTTCATGGCTTCTTCATGTTTCCCTGCTTTACAATAGCCATCAACTACAATCTTGTAAGTTAGTTCACTGGGTTTGCAATTGTGCTCAATCATAAATCTAACGACTTCAATTGCTTCATCAAACAACTCCATGCCTGCATAGCCGGACAAGAAAGTGTTGTATGTAACTATAGTTGGTTGAATCCCCTTAGTGGTCATCTCTGAGAGAACTCTAATAGCCTCCTGCATGAGCCCTTTTCTACAAAATCCCTTGATAACAGTATTATAAGACACGACATCTGGCTCTGGACCAGAGTTTTGAATTCCCTTGAGCACTTCTTCTGCTTTCCAACACTCGCCCTCTCGGACATACAAATCCATCAAGCTGTTATAGGTGAAAAGATTTGGCTGCAATCCACTTTCCTGAATAAAATGCAGCATTTCACGGGCCTTTGCAAACATCTTATTTCGGGCAAACATTGAAAGCATGGAGTTAATGACAACCAAATCGGGTTTGTATCCGTACTTTTGCAATTGATCAAATGCCCTTTCCATTCCCTCAAGGTGTCTGCACTTGTGGTTTGAAAGGACAAGGGTTCGCAAAAGTATCCAACTAGGAAAGACATGACCATCATAAATTTCTTGCTCAACTTTCTTTATCCCCTTGACATTCCCCGCCTTAGAATAACAGTGGAGCAACAGTGAGTATGATGTTTCATTAAGCTTAAAGCCATTGGTCCGCATGTCCTGAATGACAGATTCTGCTGCTTTCCAATTACCTCGCTGAGCAAGGGCATTTAGAAGAGCATTGTAAGTTGTTACACATGGAGTAAAGCCTGATTTAACCATTTCCCCATACATTTTTGCAGAATCAACGTCAGATCCACACCGAGCATATGCACTAATCAATGTATTGAATGTGTCTTTGTCAGGCTCAAATCCACAGTTTTTCATTTCCCTCAAGACCTTATTAACATAATTGTGCTTACCCTCCTCGCTACATACAGCAAGCATGGTGTTCCATGTAGCGCGATTAGGAGCACATCCATTCAATTTCATCTCACAAAGAACCTTAATAATATCTTCTGTTCTTGACTTCTTGCCTAGCATGGCAAGAACAGAGTTGTATGTGTATACATTGGGAGCACAACCCAAGTCCTTCATCTGGCTGAACAACCTTAATGCCTCGTCCTCCCTTCCTGCCTTACCATAAGCATCTATTACAGTGGTATAAGTAATAGCATTTGGCATTACCCCTTTGCATGTCATTGTATCTATGACAGCCATCCCTTCGTTGAGAAACCCAGCTCTAACATATGTGGCCGCGAGCTCATTGTAAGTAACAGAATCAGGATGGCAATTATTATCCTCCATTTCTTTCAAGATGTTCAAGGCCTCAGTGTAAATTCCAGCCTTTCCAAAAACCTGCAATATAGAATTATACGTAACAGTTCCCGGTTTATAGCCACTCGTTTTCAATTCAGCTAAAAACTTCCTTGCTTCATCCAGCATACCCTCTCTCCCACACGCAGATATCACGGTGCTACAAGTAAACTCATCAAACTCAAGCCCTTTACTTCTCATCTCATCCAACAACTCCAAGATTCTACCCCAAGAACGACCCATCTTGCCATAAACATCAAGCATAACATTGTAAGTGACCAAAGTTGGATCAAGGCCAATCTCATTCATCTTCTCAAACAAGTCGATAGCCCTTTTATACTTGCCGGTGCGAGCATGTGCATGAAGAATGGTGGTGTAAGCTCGGACATCAAGTGAGTATTTTTCCACAGGAATTAAATCAAACAACTTGGATGCAATTGAATGCTGCGACTCTCTCCCCAATATTCTAACCATCAATTCGACAACCTGATTGTCCAACCTCAAATTTTGATCACTTCCAAAATGCAACCAACTCCATTCAAAAAGCAAAAGCGCCCTTTCCCAGTTCCCAGAAAGGTCCAAAGCTTTCAACAGACTGGGAAAATCAACCTCAAGCAACTCAAACTTAACAGCGTTGAAAAAATCATTCAATTCATGCAAAGGTGACCTAACAATTGAATTGAGCATCAACTTACCCTTGTCTGATAAAAATCCAAACTTTGCATCATCAAACTGGTCCTGATCAATTATGGGGGCGGGGGCAGAAGCTAAAGTAGGGTGCTTTGAATGAAGGGAATTATTAAAATGGGTGATGTTACTGTTATCCTGAGAAGGTGGCACAAGTGTGAGGGTGTGAGTGGTGATGGGAGCTGAAGAGAGATGCTGAAGGTGTTGGAGAAGGCAATCCAATTGAAAAGAAGGAGGAGGTGGGGGAGATTGTGGAGGTAAAAAAGTTGGCTTGAATTTCAAAGGTTGTTGTGTTGGTTTGTGTGAAGGAGCAGGTAAAACTGGCCTATTGGGGAAGAGGGTACCCTCCATTGCCACCAGCAAGTGCAATGGCAACAGAAGAAGAGTTTTAAGGGTTCAGGATTTGAACATAAGGATGAGATTGAAAGCAATTGGATTGAGGGGTTGGTTGGTTGATTGAGTGTACAAAAAAGGGAAAGGGAGTGGAATGTGTGGAGAAAAAAAAGATAGAGAGGATGACCCATTGACCGGCAGTGAAACTAGTGACTCGCATTGAAAATGTTATAACCTCATCTCAAACACTCGTAAGGAACACTATTCCTATGGATCAATCAGACATGTTTTAAAATAAATCGTTAAATTGATAGAATAATCTAAACAAATTAAAAATTAAAATGGAAAAATTCCATTATTTTTTAGAATTTAATTTTTTTATTTCAAAATCCAATCGAATAAAAAATATATTATGATCAAATACGTGAGTTAACCTGCATAAATTTATATTGACTTTTCTTTAAGGGTTTAAATAACTTTTTTGTTTTTATAAAATAAATTTTTTTATTTTAATTTTTTAAAGTTTTTAAATTTTTTTAAAATTTTAAATTTTTTATTTTAGTCTATACTTTTAAATAATAATTTTAATTAATGATAGAATAATAATTTTGATCATCACATGTCTTTAGAAAGTTTAATAAAACAATCATATGTAATTTTTTTAATAAAATATATTTTTAAATTCTTATTTATTTAAAATAGTTAATGATGTCAAACTAGTTAATAAAAAATTAAAAATATAATTTGATAAAAAAAATTACATGTAACTATTATGTTAGACTTCTTGATAATGTGATAAGTCAATAGATTACTAACATTAATATTACATTATCGTTTAATGATATTTTTTTAAAATAGAAACTAAAAATAAAAAAAAATCTTTAAAAAATTAAAATTAAAAAAATATTTAAAAAATTAAAATAAAAAAATATCCTATTTTTCAAGAACCAAAATGTTATTTAAACTTTTTTATTTTATCTTCAAATAAATCCTAGTAGTTATAATGTTTTATTCTTAAAAATCTTGAAAGTATTTTTTTACTACTTGTGATTTTTAATTTAGATCATGTTATATTTTTATTATTCATTTTTTGCTTAATACATGTTATTCTTTAAATGGAAAAATAGTCATTGAGAAAATTGTGTAATAGTTTGAGACTTTATTTTTATTCTTGTTAACAAAATTTTGCTTGTTTATTGATTATTAGAGGTGGGAAATTATCCTTAAAGATTATTTATTTACTTCCTTATTTTTCATTTTAACTTGACATTGTTACAATTTCATCCACCTCTACGTGAGAGTCCTCCTCCTTTACTGTCACAACTTTAGGGTCCCTTCAAGGTTATTGTAAGTTTTTTATTTTTGATTTTTAAATATAATTTTCAAAATAAAATGTATTTGGTTAAACTAGAATTAAAATATTTTTACATCCAATTTCAAAATCAAGAAATACATAATTGTAAATTTGATTTTTTATAAAATAAATATATTTTCACTATTTATAATAGTGATATTTCTTATTGTCACCACTATTACTGTCTATCTCTATTGTCATTGATACCACCTTTATTCAATATCGTTTTTACTAGTACTACACAAACACTCACTTAAACTAATTTTAACAAGATAGGAAACTTTGAAAGTGAATTTTTTTTTCAAAACTAAAAGTTAAAAAAGAAACTAAAACTAAAAATATTTGTAAATTTTAGAAGTTTTGAAACAACCATCACCCCAAACAAGTTGATAGTTTTTTTTTCAATTTTTCTTCTTAATATTTAATTTCTCTTGTCATTATTGACAATGATGATACTTTATTTTTTTTGTTTGATGACAAAAAATAGTTTTTTGGGATTAAAATTGTTTATTACATATCACTTGGGATTAAAATTATTCATTACATATCACTTGTCTCATTACATATCAATTTTCATGCATATTGCTATCTCGGTTACAACTTTGATATGTAATTGATGTATTTTTGCTATGATACATATTTTAGAAACCATTTGCTTTTATAAAATATATTTTTCTCTTCTGACATTGTTTTTATGATACATATCTTGTTTGATAAACACATGTTTTACAATAATAAAAAATGTTATTGAATATGTTTATTATATGCTATAATATTTATGCTTTAAAGTTTATGATTTTCATCTAAGTGAAATTACCCTTTTTTATGTGTCTTTAGACTTGACGAGATATTAAAATATTAATATTTTAAAAATCGAATTGGTCATTAATTTGGTGAGGATATTTAGTCACTTGGTTGTTGGTCAAACCAATGAGTCATTAATTGATTGAATTGTATAATTAGTATATACATTAAATTTGTAAAATTACAAACTGTATGTGTTGAGTATGTAATTTTATGTATATATTTATAGTAAAATTATAAAATTTGACGTGGTTTAATGGCATATTAGTTTTTAAGGAGCTTATACCTAAGGTTTGATTTCCTTTGTTTCTTGCTTAAAAAAATAGGGGATTTACATTTTTTTCCATGGCAACTTTAATAATTGAATATTTAAAATTTTAAAATAAAAGTTGAGTCTAAATAACAAGCAATTTGAAAAGTTTGACAAACTTTGACAAGTGATGCTTTGAAAAGCTAGGAAGATATTTGACAAAAAAAGCAACAAGATTTGATGAAAGTAGCATGAGAATGAACCGTAATCAAGTCAACCAAGAGAACATTGAGTTCACAACTTTAATATCTACTTTTTGACATAATTATTAAGTTAAGTGCACATATTATTGAATAATAAAACTTGACCAATCATAGATTTGATTTTTGATTGAATTGATTTGACTGATCAAACTTGTTTGATTTTTAAAACACTAGAAAATATCATGTGTGTATCTATTATTGTTAACAATGTTTGTTATCATAAAAAAAGGAAAAGACTATTGAAATTAAAAATATATGAAGCGTCTAATCACTAAAAAGTTTTGATGATAATGAAGTTATTAAAATTTGTGAATCAACTTAGAATGTGTTACATGTATAATTGTGTCATAGTAAAAACAAAACTTTTATAATTGATTTATCTCTTTAAGAAAATTGCTTTGGAAATATCTAAGTTTTTTTAGATAAATAGATTTTGTTTAAAGTAATACATGTTTTAAGCAAAGTGTCTAGTGTTATACTTTTAACTAATCATTCGATACTTATTTTTGAAGAATCATTCAATTCACCTTTTAAACAATACCTTTTTATTTGGACTTTTTATATACATTATTTCTTTTAACTATTGTGGACAAAGAACTTTCCAAATAAAGTAATATGAATGTTTTTTAAAAAATGGCTAAGTGTTTTCAACAACTACAAATTGCTAAGTTTTTTACAAAATGTTGTTAATAATTAAAAAGCATTAAGCTCTAAAATTATACTTTTGAGCATTCAAAAGCATGTCAGCCTTTCAGCATTGATAGGTCCCCATGTTACATGATAAAGAAGCAAAAGCAAAGGTAATTTTCATTATGTTAGATAAGTAAAATAGACCTTTTTGAATAAACACTTTGTTTAATAGTGTTGTCACATCTTCTCTCACCTCTAAAAAACAAGTCACTCTTGCTAATATGTAAAGAAGACATGCTTGGATAATTAAAGTTCATAATGGGAAAAAGCTCTCTCTTAAATGAAATATTTTTCCTGAGCTTATATATATTGAAGTCTACATTGACGAAGAAGATACAAGACTTATGATGCATATAATTTTATACTATTTCATATTAATCCATGTAGCTTTACATGCATTTGGGATTTACTAGGAGCAATGTTATCGTTAATTTCCTTGATTTAGTTACTTGGAACACTTGAGGTGTTTTTTTTTTTTTATTTATGAATTTTAGGGAGGTTTGTTATTGATTAATTTAGCCTTTGAACCTAAGGATTTAGACTTAGAGCAATCTGAGTCCAAAGGAAGGGCAGTTAAGCGTTTGTTGAAATTTGGGATTAAGCAAAGAAGGGAACACAAACAACTATACTTAATCAAAAATGGTGAATTCGACAACTAGAAAGTGCCACACGTTAGGCATGACAATTGCCACAATCAAATAATTCTTGTTTTATATTTTATAATGATAACATATTAGTAAGCATAAACCATAATCCTTATAGATTCAATATTTTATTACTTGACGACAAATGTACACTAGAGGTTTTTCCAATCAACTAATGATCTTCAAATTAAAACTTTCATGCTCTTCGTAAACGAAGTTTTCAAAAGTTAAAGACAAGTTTTATAGCCTCACTATGTGAGTTATCTTGTGAATCTTGTTTTGTTTTTTGTAAAAAATTGAAGGAGTTTAGTTAAAAAGAACGCTTGGTTGTGTAACCTTGTGTTTGTTGAAGTAAAACTTCTTTTGAAGCTTAATTTTTAATGACAAGAAACTTCAAAGAGGAAAATTATAAGTTATCTAAACTTAGTTACTAATTGTTTGCTTGGAGATGTGTTTTATAAGACAACTTGTTCAGAAAGTATGAAAAAAAATGTGAAGCATTAACTTGAAGTATGTTAACATTTCAAGCATTATCACTTCAGAAGAAGAACTACTAGAAAGAGAACTAATTAAAAGCATGAAAAATAATTATGTTTTCTCATATCAAAATGTAAATATCAGAAGTTGTGTGTGATTAGAAGCATGATTAAGAAGGTATCTATACAAGCTTAAGTACCATCGAAAGATGCATGGTTGGATAAAGGATGAAGACACAAAAGTTTCCATTGTTTAAAATCATACACTACGAGCAACAAGTTTAAAACTTATGCAACACTGCTCAAAAGCACAAAATTTGAACCAACTAGCTCTAAAGGAGATCTACAACCATCCAAAAGCATAAACTTGTAGATGTTATCAAGTCCTTATCAAAATAGAGAAACAAAAAACTAAGAAGACTTATAAATAAATACTATAGTAATTACAAACATCTCTAAAATTATCTTGTAATAGTAGAGTCTTTAGAAGAAAATTTATGGCATGCTTAAAAAAATGTCATAAGGCAACCACCAAGGCAAGACAACAAACACTAACAATTATACTTCAAATTCAAATTTTGGTAATTGTACACATAGAAAAGAGTAAAGAAATGCAACAAAAAAAAGTTAAGAAGTTATAAAGGTTAGAGGAAAGATAGTAAACACACAATTGTATGAACAAACAACTAATGCAATTTGAATGTGTTTGAAAAATATCTCCAACAACCATAAATGGTTGGATCCAAATCTTATATAAAGACTTTCATTTGAAGGACCTCATTACTAGAAAAGAGAGCCATAAAGAGGTGAAGTCAACATTGAGGAATTAACATAAGAAAGAGGCTAAATATGCTTAATTGTTGTAAATTTGTCATATGTTAGGATAGATATTTATTTTAATTGATTTTTAACATTGTATAGGTTCTTAATTTAAGTAGGCTTCTAAAATGTTCTTGTAGTGGGTTACTATAAGACTGGGTAATAATTCTCAAGGGTGTTAAGAACTTATGAATTTGTGAGTTGCATTTGCATATGAAGAAATGTTTATAAATATTTGTTTGTTTAGGTAAACTTGAATCTTAGGTTGATTAAGGATTATATGTAGATCATTGCAGTGATCGAACCAATATACAAATTTTTATGGTTGCTTATTTTTACCTTTATCTTCTTATACTTCTTCTTAGTTCAATTGTGATTGTATAAACTGTTTTCATAAGTATCTTATTCATGATTGCATCCTAAAAATCTAAAGAATATCATTGCTATATTGTCAAGATCAAATTGATTTAACAAAAATTTAACAAGTTTTTTTTTAAGAAAAAGGTTTTCCAAATAAGTATGCAATTTTAAAAAATTTTAGTGATTCAATTCACCCCTTTTTAGAACCAACCCTTTTGCTTAACAATAAGTTTAATTTATTTTTAGTTATACTCTTATTTAAAAAATAAATAAAACAACTTTATCTTTCAATATCTTTCATGTATGGTTCTATATGAAGACAAACTAATATTTTTAAAAAAAGATTTATACAAATTGTTTAAAATACAATTCAATCTCTTTTTGTGTTTTTACGTGTTCTATAATCTTATATCACCAGGATTGATTTTCCTTCTTCACTTTCCATTTCCATTTCCATTTCCTTAGTAGTATCAAGTTAAAAGCCTTAAAAATAAAAAAATAAAATATTTGAAGAAACTGAAAAACATATTTAAATCTTTAATCTATATAAAGCATTACCATTATTAGATTTTAATGATATCTTTGAATTTGAGCGTTAAAAACAACAACATGCACTGTGATTTCCTTTCTTTAAAATCCGTTCAAATTTGTGGTTGTTTAGCTCGTAGGAATTACCCGTTGTGACATGACATATTGACATTTATGTATTTAAAAAGTGATAATCTTGTCATTGATCCCAATTAAAAAGATATATGCAATGCGTTTCAAGCTTTGATTTGATCAACATCCCTCAATTATTCCCTATTTGAAATGTCAAAGTTAGAAGTGAGCTTGTTGTGTTATATGAAAACTGAATGACCCAGATGTCACTATGCAATACTTCTAATCTTATCTCTTTCATAATCCGCATCTTTCACATAGTACACAACGAATTCACATGTCGTTATTAAACATTCATTGCAGAGCCTTTGAATCTTTAAAATTTCTATTTGTCAGTTTTGGATGTTACAACATGCAACTAATAACATTACTGTTGTGTTTGGATAAGAAAAAAGAAAAAAGGTTTATATTTAAATTAAACAAGAAAAAGAAAAAATTAAATTATTTTATCTACTTTTTTCTTTTTTTTGGATAATTTTTTTAAATCAAATTAAAACTCGAGAGGATGATTTATGAATATTGTTTTTCCTTAACCAATTAATACAATTTTAAAAAAATAATATGATGAGAAACATATCACTGGAGTTGGATAAACGAGAAATTCGTCCGTACGGTGGTAAACCTAACTATACTAATTTGAAGCATAATTAGAGAGGCATTGAGGGAGGATCTGCGCTCTACACGTCAAGAATGTGGTAGAAATTATGTTGCGAATGCAGTACCTGCACAATCATTTGAATGTGAACCTCAAGGTCATTGTTCAAAACGCTTTTGCCCTCAATTTGTGATTCCTTAGATGATTTCTACAGGTGTTCAACGTTCAAGTGTCCTTTAAGATTGTGGTACAAGTAATGTTAAATGTAATTAAAATATATATATTAATTAACCATAATTTCATATTGGAATATATCTATTTTTCATTTAAAAGTATGAAAATTATTTTTTAATATCAAAGTGCTATTTGTCTACTGCAGTTTTAGCTTATTATTTTTTTAGAAAGGCTAATTAATGTTATTTGTCTAATGTATAACTGTTTGTTGGGTGGGTTTTCTTTAATTGAGGTCCAACAATATTTTATTTTTAAAAAATAAAATATATTTTGGCAACTCATGATTTTAAAAAGGTAAGTCACTTTATGTGACTTTTCAGTTCACATATAGAGAGGTGATGTGTATATGTGTGTATCAATTTTTTTTTTCTTCTCACCATGAATATTTATCTAAGATATTTAGAACTTTATTTTTTCTCTCACAATAGTTAGAAGGTGTTATATTCACTTAGTTATGAATTTATGTTGGTGATTTTGTTGAACTAGTGATTGATACTATTTTGCTTGTGAGTATAGCGTCTATGTGTGAGTTTTTGTAGAAGCTCTTTAATGTACTATTTGATATCTTTACTTAATAAAGATTTTTCTGGACCAAGTCTTGCAGTTTTTGTCCCTCTTATTGGGGGTTTCCACGTTAAAATTTTTGAGTATTCATCTTTCTTTTGCATATTTAATTTTTTATCCTCTAATATTTTAGATTTTCGTATATTACGTTTCTCTTGGTTTATTCAAGCGGAAAAAGTTTTATTTTACACATATTCAATTAGTGAAAATTTTTCACTGCATAATGTGTCTATCCCAACAAGTGGTATTAGAGCTTGTCTTTTTTATTTTTTCTGGAAAGTTTACTTGACTAAATGATGGAGCCTAATTATGATAGAATGATTAGTTTGAATGGACTTAATTATCACAAGTGGAGAGGGAAAATGAAGGATTTGCTAGTTTTTAAAAATTACATTTACTATGTTTGCTACTCAGAAACTTTAAAACAAATTAGATGAAGATTGGGATTTTGAGCATGAGATGGTTTGCAGTTTTATTCGACAATGGGTAGATGATAATATTTTGAATCATATTGCTAATGACTTACATGCTAGGACTTTGTGGGACAAATTTGAAACTTTATATGCTTCTAAAATAGGGAGCAACAAATTATTTTTGTTGAAGCAAGCTATGAATTTGAGGTATGAAGAAGGTACGTTCATTTCTGATTGCTTGAGTGAATTTCAAGGTTATTTTGATCAATTGTCCGACATGGGTGTAAATTTGAAGATCAAATTTTGGGACTTTGGTTGCTTAATGCTCTTCTTGATTCATTGGAGAATGTTCGTGTTGCTTTAACTAGTTCTGCCCCTGGTGGTGTTGTGACCATAGATTTTGTGAAAATTGTTATTTTGAATGAAGCGGTCAGGTGTCAAACTCAACAAGCTTCCTCTACACAGGTAGAGGTTTGGTTACTGAAAATAGGGGATGAAATAGAGACAAAGATTAGGATGGAGGTCCTAGAAGCAAAAGCAAGCACCGAAGCAAATCAAAGTCTAAGTAGAAATTTTTTTAGTGCAATTACTGTGGTAAAAAAGGTCATATTTAGAAATTTTGTTTTAAGCTGAAGAATGACAACAAAGGCAAGCAAGACAAGAAGAATGATAATAGTGGTGATCGTGTTGTTGTTGCTACTACAAAGGATCTTGTGATTATCTATGATGAGAATTTAATTAGTGTTGCCTATGATGATTCTAGCTGGGTTGTTGATAGTGGTGCAAGTTTTCATGTAACTTCCAGGAAGGATTTTTTCTCATCTTATACTCCAAATGATTTTGGTGTGTTGAAGATGGGTAATAATGATACTTCAAATGTAATTGGCATTGGTATTGTTTGTTTGGAAACAAGCATTGGGACAAAGCTCATTTTGAAGAATGTCAGGCATGCACTAGACATCCGTTTACATATGATTTTTGCTAGTGTTTTAGATGGTGATGGTTATTTAATACATTTGGTAGTGCACAATGGAAGTTCACTAAGGGTTCTTTGATTGTGTCTCGTGGTAAGAAATTTTTTGGTTTGTATTAATTGAAAGCTTCTATTTTATTTAATGTTGTAAATGTTGTAGATTGTGATAGCTCATCAGATTTATGACATAAGAGACTTAGTTACATTAGTGAGAAGGGACTGAAGTGTCTAGTTAAGAAGAATTTGCTCGCAAGTTTCAAAGGAGCCAAGTTAGAAAAATGTGCTTATTGCTTGGTTGGAAAACACCATAAAGTCTCTTTCAAGAGTCATCCTCCTTTTAGAAAATCAATGATACTTGAATTGGTGCATTCAAATCTTTGTGATCTGATGAAGACCAAAGCTTTCAGTGGTGGACTTTATTTTGTCACCTTCATTGATGATCATTCAAGAAAGCTTTGGGTTTATGTTTTGAAGACAAAAGACCGGGTGCTTAGTGTCTTTAAACAATTTCAAGCTTCAGTTGAAAGAGAAACAAGAAAGAAGCTAAAATGTATTCACACTATAATGATGGAAAATATTGTGGACCTTTTGATGAATATTGTAGGCAGCAAGGTATCCAACACTAGAAGACGTCCCCCAAGACTCCTCAACTCAATGGCTTGGCAGAAAGGATGAACAGGACATTAATGAAGAGAGTCAAATGTTTGCTTTCTGAAGCAAAATTGTTTGGATCTTTTTGGGGTGAGGCTTTATATAATGTTGCACATGTTATAAATTTATCTCATGTTGTTGTTTTACTAATTGATGTTGCTGATAGAGTGTGGTATGAGAAAGATCTCTCTTATGACCGCCTTTGTGTCTTTAGTTGTAAGACATTTGTGCATGTGCCAAAAGATGAGAGGTTCAAGTTAGATGTCAAGACAAGAGAGTGCATCTTTATTGGTTATGGCCATGATGACTTTGACTATAAATTTTATGATCATGTTGAAAAGAAGCTTGTTAGAAGTCGCGATATTATTTTTATGGATGATTAGACCATTGAAGATATTGGGAAAGCAGAGAAATCAAAGTCTTTAAGCATTTATGGTTTGGTTGATCTTGATCCAGGTCCTTAGACAGATATACCTAATGTAACAAATTTTGACAATCATGATGATGATGTCCATAATCATATTCCAAATTATTCTATTGAGATCATTGATGATAATGATGATGTTGTTGATGATTTTGGTGAACTTGATGTTTCTCTTAAGAGGTCTTTTAGATAGTGTTTGCCCTCTACTCGCTACTCATCTAATGAATATGTGCTTCTCACTAATAGGGAGAACCCGAATGTTACGAAGAGGCTATGAAGAATGAGTATAAAAAGCAATGGGTTGCAGCTATGGAAGATGAAATGAAGTCTTTGCATGACAACCATACTTTTGAGCTTATCAAGTTGACAAAGGACATGAAAGTTTTGTAAAATCGGTGGATTTATAGGCTAAAGACCGAAGAGAATGGTTCTTCTCCACAATACAAAGCAAGATTAGTTGTCAAAGGCTACCATTAGAAGAAAGGTGTTGATTGTGATGAGATTTTCTCTCGTGTTGTTAAAATGTATTCTATTCAAGTTGTTCGTGGTTTAACAACTAGTCTTGATTTAGAAATTGAGTAAATGGATGTGAAAATTGCTTTCCTTCATGGTGATTTGGAGGAAGGAATTTACATGAAATAACTTGAAGGTTTTGTGGTGAAAGACAAAGAGAATTGTGTTTGCAAGTTAAAAAAAAGTTTGTATGGGTTGAAACAAGCTCTAAGACAGTGGTACAAGAAGTTTGACTTCGTTATGATCCAATAAGGATTCAGGAAGACTACTTCTAATCATTGTGATTTTGTGCAAAAATTTTCTGATATTAATTTCATTATTCTATTATTTTATGTTGATGACATGTTGATTTATTAAGCAAAGAAAAAATTTATTAAGCGAGCTCAACTTAATTTATGTTTTTTATTATCAAGATAATCAAAATATGAGTTAAATCAGCTTAATTTACGTTTTTTATCATGACATGTTTGATTAAGAAATTTCCGTTTAATAAAATGTTATGATTAATTTTTTCTACTCATTAAAAAAAAAAGAGCGAACTCAGCTTAATTTACGTTTTTTTATCAATCCACAGTGAGTCACTCTGTATTAATTGAGTTAATTTATTTTGACAATTATAATTTACTATAGTTATAACTTTTTCAGTATTTTTTTACTTTATAAGAAAAACACGAATTAGCATCACTTAAAACCCGATGCTTACTAACAGTAGGGAATGCTAAATGCAATTTATCCCCAATTTTGTGTCTACTTCATGGTCGATGCATCACCAAACGAATGATATTTTATGTCATTGTATATATATTGATTATTCAATAATCAATGTAGAAATAGCTAATGTGAAAAGTGACGTGACAACATTTTTATAATTAAATGCAATTCGTTGACTTTGATTCTATTTCGAACTAATATTAAATGGGCTTTGTGTTGTCTTTCTACATTGGTTGTAATAAGAATTGATGTAATATTGTTTTAAAAATTGAACATTGAATAAAATAAGTAAACAAAATAATTTTTTAACTTTATGACTAATGATATAAGAATGTTAATTTAATTTGATAAAAATATAAAATATATATTTATTTAATAATATAATTGAATTTCAGTTGTGAGAATAATAAAAAAAAGGGAAGCACATCTACTGGTTTCTTTTTTCTTTAAAATATGTACAACTTTTTCTGCAAAATAGTACAATAATTAATTTTGAGGTTCTTATAAAAGGAAAAGAGATAATCATTTTTTTTAGTAGAGGGATGAGAAATAAAGTAAAAATATGTAAGAAATAAAATAAAAATTAAAAATATTTGTTAAAAAGAAATAGAGAAGAGATAAGAAGGGAGATAGAAAAATGAATTAAAATAAATAAAAAATAGTATAATGAGTCATATCAATTTAATTTTTTTTTTAAATCTTTTTTACCAAATAATTTTAGTAATTTTTATTTATTTTCCTCTTTTAATTCCTTCTCTACCAGATAGAGACTTGGGAATTTAAATTTGAAAATTTTCACTGGAATTTACATTAAGAATATATTAAAAATCACAGTAAAAGTATATTAATATTTTTTAATAAAAAATTATTTTAATTTTTTAACTAATGTTTTTAGAGCATTGATTTAATATTTTCCTTTTTAAAAAATATAATAAATAATATAATAAAAATAAGATAAAAAAAAGAGTTACTTTAAAAACATCCTTACAAATTTACTTCTAATTTAGAAACTTTTACAATCGTACGAATAATATAGAAATGATTAAATAGTCTTAGATAATAATTGCATTATGCTAATAATTAATGTTTATAAATCATAAAAATAATTAATAACACATATAATGTGTTATTAGAAGATTAGCGAGGAATACAATAGTGTTCCATCACGTAATAATTTCTCAGCAATTAAGCCGTTAGATGACAGCTTACCTGTCAAGAAAAGCAACAAACGTAGTACAACCATATAATGAATGCGATATCAAACTTAGTCATGTATAGGATCAATCTCTGTTACTTATACTATATTTTAAAGTTCACCATAAGGAGTTTGTTGTGTTTGATGAAACTGAATTACACAAGTTTGCTCCAAAGTTAGCCTGGATAATGGCTTCTATGCTTATTGGGTCTTTCCCTCTAGCTTCTTCCGTTACCGCTGGTAAGCCATGAAAATTGTACCATTTTTTGTGCTATATTTCTGAATGCTTAAGATGTTTGTTTATAAAATAAAATTGTTATGGAGTAACATGAGGAGACATTGGCAGTTGGATGTAGCTGGAGGAGTAAAAGATGCGCCAAAAGTTACCATGCAAATGCAAGTATGTCTAATATATCCATTGTTTTGGACAAAAATGATATGCATCAGAGAATGCTTTGTGTTTATGTGTGTGTGTGTGTCTCCTGCTGATTCTCATGCTTTCCATTTAATACTACTATTCTCACACCGTTTTTTAATTACTGTGTGTTTGCTTTATACAAATATCGCATTTCAAGACACTCGTAATAATTTCTGTGAGAGTAAGATTTGTACGCCAAATCAAACACAGCCTTAATTTTTGTTGTTGTTATTGTTCATGCACCTTTGTCAATCCTTCACTCTTGTAAGAATCTTTAGTAAAAGGATGTTGCTCTTTCGTCCTTTATTTTGTCTCCTTTTATAGTATACACTTGGTAAAGTGAGTTAAATCTCCTGGATCAATTTATTTAATGTTTCTTTTGGTGGGGGGATCCTGTTGTAATTCGCCAACCCGTTTGGTCTATCATCTATTCTGCATAATCTGCCAAGAAATAGATAGGAACGAATCAATATGTGAACCCATATTTTTTTTTTGAAAGATAATAAATATTGCATTTTGTCTATATATTTGAAAGATAATTAATATTAATTTATTTATTTTTATTCATGTTTATCTTTGTGGAAGTAGTTTAACACCTTAAAAATATTATTTAGATAATTGTTTTATATATTTTGACTTTGCGAATAGTAGACTATACTATTTAGTTAGGGGTAATCTACTTTTAAATGTTACTGGTGTATTATTTTATGTTTTTTTTTGTTGTGTTTGAATTTTATTAAAAACATTTTGTATAATGGTGATATGTCATGTATTTTTTATTTTAATTTTTTACCTATAATAATAATTATTATTATTATATTTTGCATAACAATAGTTAAAACCGAGTTGTTGAAGACTCCTGGATGATTACAAAAATTACGGTAGCTTTGTAATTCTACATCGGCAGCAGTAGATATGCCCTCCACCCCAAAAAATTAATAAAAAGGAATATACTAATTGGCTTGCATAGTTAATTGTTGTTTTCCAAATTATTTGTACTTTTTTTTATAAATTATGGAAGCGATTTGAGAAAACCAGAATTTGATATAATGATATTAATCAAATTGACTCTCTTATACTTGTTAATGTATTCGCAAGGTATAAATTTGTGATTGTGTGGGTGCCCTTTCCAAGAGCGTGAGCAATAGAACTCACCTATGATATCAAATATTCATACTAGATTTTGATACATATATTTTTCCATCCTAAATAAATAATAATAATAAAAAACTCTTTTGGAAATCACTGTTACTAACATTCTACATTTGATAATGTTCTAGGTTCTAACGTACCAAAGGCTTCATGGTTTAAAACGGAGAAAAGCCAGAATGAATATGCTATTGTGAGGCATCAACTGTATAATTATATAAAGCATCATTATAGAGGCATTAAGGTAGGATCCACAAGTAAGAGTTATGCTGTGAATGGAGCAAGTGGAGAATTATTTGAATTTGAACATCAAGATTCTACTCTAACAAGCACTTGGGGCTCTATCAAAGACTTCTTAGATGCTTTCTACAGGTTTAGCAGGCCACACACAATTATAGGCACAGTAAGCCAAACCTTTTTCCAAAAATCAATCTTAATAATTAATAATCTAATTTTTTGTATGCAACCCTGATTTCAGACAGAAAAATAAACATGTCATATTCTGAATATCTGTTTAGTAAGGTTACTTACTTTATTTTGAAATTACAGGTATTAAGCATAATTTCTGTGTCTCTCCTTGCAGTGGAGAAATCATCAGATATTTCTCTGGCATTTTTTATTGGTTTGTTGCAGGTGGGACTCAAATCTGTTGGTTGTTTAAACATATCTAATAATTAATGCATCCTATTTTCTTACTTTACCTAATTTGATTAATTATTATTATTTGGTTTTCCTCTTTTAGGCCGTGACAGCTGCCCTTTTTATGAACGTATATATCGTTGGCTTGAATCAGTTATCTGACATTGAGATAGATAAGGTATGAACCTTATTTATAGTTTGTAACTTTTTTTAAAATATCACTTCAAATAACATTTTATTTTGTAGCTTATATCTTCTTATATTTTATTCATTTTTTAACTTAAAAATAATTATTTAACTTACCTTTTACTTTTTACACAAGGAGGGATGTTATTATCATACTAATAAACACATATGACATCTGTTCAGATTTATTTTATTTTAAACTTGATTAGGAATATTTTAAATATAATGTAAGATTAATAGTAGAAATTACAATATAAAAAAATAATTAAAATTAAAAAATTTAAATTTAAATAATCAATTTTTAAATAAAAGTTATAAGATTTCAAAATTGATTAAAAGAGAACTTATATTTATCTAAAAATATATTTTTATCCATAAAAATAAATTAAATTTTTATAAAATATTATATAAACATTCGTATCATTTTATATTTATTAATTATTACAGCATATAATTTTATCAAATATTTATAATTTAATAAACTTACTTAACCACTTTGAATTTGTAGCTAATAACTTTTACCTACAAGCTGTTTTTTTTAACTTTCACCTAATTAGGTAATGTCTTTTAGACTATAATTGGGTATGAATAGTGGGTACTCAACTCTCAAATTAGTCTTTTGCAGAGGTTTAGCAGCCATGTTACATTTACTTTTGGAGAGGGGTCTCAACTCTCTCACCGGCTAAAAGCCAGACTAGCCACCATAAGTCCAGCTACACCCATATGCACTCAACACAAGCCACTGTATATCAGCCTAGTTTAACTTATTATCTTACATGAATTTCTATACTTATATTATAAATTCTTCATAGTGGACTTCAAAATATTATTATTAATTAAATGAAATGAAAATTATTGAAATAAAATATATATGAAAATAAATTATTATTTTAATCCCTAATAAATAATTTATATTTCATTAGCATTTTTATGAGATGGATTATTGTGGGTGTTTAAAATTATCTTCTATTTGTGAAAAATAAAAATTTACTAACTTTTAAGTTATCTAGTAGGTATTTTTTCCTTAATATATCCATGTAATATTAGTTAATTATAAAAATATATTAGTTGAAATAAATACTTTAAAAATAATATCTTTGTCCATATATTTTAATCAGTTTTTCACTAAAAATTTCTATTAGTATTATTTGATATTATATGATGTAAGTAAATTAAAATTAACATAATATAAAAGAAAATAACAAAAATAAATTATTTTAATTTTAAAAATTATATATTTTAATAAAAATAAAATATAACATAACGTAAAATCTGTAACTGTAGTGATACATGAGGTTATTAATAATATTTTTAATTATTTTAAAAAATATATAAAATAAATACTTTTTATTTTTTAATTATTAAAATTATTATATAATGCAAA
>JAMLFT010001663.1:0-29449 GCA_026544285.1 Pachyrhizus erosus
TTATATTTTTTAATTTTTTATTAATTAATTTAATTTCATTAATTATTTTAAATAAATAAAAATTTAAAAGTATAATTTAATATAAAAAATATTATATAATTATCCTATCATATTTCTTAATCAAATAATAAGTTAATTGTTTGGAAAATTATAAAGAAGTAATGGTTCTCAGCCTATTGATTTTCAATGCAGGCACAGCTTTATGGATATTGAAACGGTATGACTACCTGGCATATGAAAAGGAAGACAATGATCTGACAACTCTGCAATTGCTAGCAAAAATGCCCTCTACATTCAAAAGCCAAACCCAAATGGGGCCTTTCAAAAGTTTCATATACCTTTGTATGTCTCTTCCAGCTATTTCCTTGGATTTAGTTTTTCAATCAAAAGTATACATATACACTTAAAACAAATCAACCTTATCAAGGAAAAAAAAAAAAACTTTTAAGTTAAGTTTGTATAGTTACATCCAAAAAATATTTTGTTCTTGGCTGGTATATTAGTTTTTCGCGTAAGTTGAGGATTTGAGTCTTTTAAAATGAAAGAATAATGTATTCAAAATTATTGATTAAAAAATTAATGATTTAAAATTATGATAAAATGAAATACATATATAATAAAATTTAAAGTTAATTACAATTTCAATATTAATTTTTAATTAATAGTTATTATTACACTATCTTTTAAAATAACATTTCCTCTTCAAATCCATGTGTTCTAACAAGGTTTTAAATTGTAATTGTAATTGTCATTGCAATTGCTATTGCTTTGATGTGATCCCTGATTTAAAACTTCGAATTCTGATTTAAGTGTAGCAGGATTGGGATAGTGAGTAAAATCCTAGTTCAAGTTATATAGCAAGTTATGCTAACAGTTGCAATATAATGATACAGTGCTTCCTGACTTTCAAGATTACAAATACTACCATCAAAGTAAACAACGCACAACAAAAAAGGAAGATTTGGAAAGTGGCCAGAACAACAGAAAAAAACCATCTCCAACTCAAATGCAGGTCGAGGATAGCACAAGAGAAGGGCAAAATTTGAACAGTAACGAAAGGGGGAGAAATGAATCACCTACAACTCAAAGAAAACTCTCAGGTATGTATTTGATATGTTAAAACATAAATAACAGTTTTAGATAACATCAATATAAGATTAATTTTAAACAACTAAAATGTAAGATTTTTGTTAGAAAAAATATTAATCGTGTTAAAAATATTTAAGTGTCATTTTTTTTTTAATTTTAGTTATGCACTGTCTTATTTAAAGGAGGCAATGGAAGGGAAGGTTTTGAATGGAAGAAAGAGGAAATGATGGATGTTAACGAGACCTATGTATAAGAAAAAATTGAGTTTAATATTAAATGAAATTAGGACGCATAATTTGCTACTTACTTGTTGTAGTCATAAAAATTGATATTATTAAACAGTGATTTTTTTGGAAATGCAAATCAAAAAGTCAAGTCATTCATGGGATAAGTCATAAAATAAATAACTTGAATCACAATGATGACAGAGGAATAACCATGAATATATATTAACCTTAGGCATCACTTATCTTAGACCTAGAGATTAAGACCTACACTATTGTCTACATAAATCAATATTAGATATCACAAATTCATTACCAAATTATTCCTATATTAAGCAAGGTTATATATTACCCAATGGATCACAATGTACATGGGCTTGTTTTTCGTAAACCCAAAAGCTACAAGCTCACAAGAATTATTAGAAATATTTTAACATCTTCTACCCGAGTAAAATCAGTTTTGTAGTTTATAATTTCTAAAATAAAAAATTTTCAAAAATAACTATTAAACTAATACATATTTTTAATATGGTCACAAATAATCTTAAGATATAACATCTAACTTAAGACTTCACTTAACAAGTTAAAGTCATGAAATATCAAATCATGATAGTAATTATATCATATATTGATGTAACTCCTTCCATAATTACATATATTGATCCTTATTGAATTTATCACCTTTTGTGCCTAGGAGATCCATAGGCTTATAATTTTGCATATTAAATCTCTCTTAGGTTCTATTAATATAAGCTTTATGAAATAATCCATGAACATGATATGGCCTATTTATGTGAATTTCAATTTCCAACATAAGAAAATTCTTACACATATCCTTCATGTCAAAGAACCTAGTCAACATTTACTTTATCCCATGGAGCATACCAAGTCAACAATATGTCATCCACACACAACACAAGAAAATACATTTGCTTCCAATAACCTTAAAATATATACAGTAATGAATCTTTTTTTTTTTTACAAAACTTAAAGAGATCACCATCATCAAACATTAAAGGCCACCATTTAAAAACTCTTCAATCCATACATGGATCTTTTCAATTTGAAAACCAAGTGTTCGCTACCACTAAATGGAAGCCTCAAGTTGTTTATAAAAATTTTGAATCAAGCAATAAAAGTTTATAAAAATCTCTTTCTTCTTCTTTTTTCTTCCTTTAACCAAATACCATGTAAAAACTAATATTAACAAACTTATATAAATAAATTACTAGGCATAGAAAAAGCAATAATATCTTATATATTCATTTATATGCCTAAATTGAAATATCACATGAAAAATAAACTAATTTTAATTTAACCATACTTAAAGTGCCTTTTCATTATTTTCAATCACTAACACAATAATATTTTACAAGTTCAACAAATTAATTTAAGTTGTGTTTAAGAGACAAAATTCAGAAGGATAACTATTGAATAAACTACCAATTTCATTCCTAACATATTGGCCTCTCTTGTAAATAATTTATAGAGTAAAATAACTATTTAAGTAATTTCTAAAATATTTAAGGATAGTTGTTGATGTATTTCAATAAAGTTCAATGACTAATTCAAAGGATCTATTATATTTAGGGACTACTCGGCATGATTTCTAATATTTTAAAGATCACTTGAGAAAAACGATAATAATTTGATAATGAGATTAGTCATTGGTTTAACTATAACTACTAATTCTTGTAGAATTTTTAATCTATCTTTGACTCATGACCTATGTAATAAGTTTTTCTAAGAGTTTTTCATATCGATTAAACTTAAGATGAGTGAAATAGACCCAATTAAAAGGGAAAAAAAATAATTTGTGTACATGTAACAACACTTTTGGCCTAACGTCTAGGATGAATTTGACCTCCTAATTGTCCAAATTTGCCAATTTGGCATTTCACAAAAGTTGTAGACACAAAAAGATCATCATGGATTGAATTTTGAAATATTTATCCAAAGCCTAATTCAACTAATGAGCACTAAGATCACTTAATCATCACCTAAAAAATTATTAATGAGTTAATTATGAGGGTAATTAACGTATTAATTAATGCGATTATCAAGTAGTGGACTAATTCACATATTATTCCATTTATTAACTTGTTTATTAAAAAAATTGAAAAAAAGAAAGGATTACTAATTATGGGTATCAATATGTTAACCAATCTATTTAACTATAAAATTATATGGACTAATTGAGAGTCCGTTTAGAGTAGTTGTAAATTTTTTATCTTTTATTTTCAAATGCAAATTTTGAAATAAAATATGTTTGACAAAAATGGAGTTGAAATAGTTTTTAACTCAATTTTAAAATATTTTTATATTTATTTTCAAAACTAAGGAAAAGAATTTTGAATTTGATTTTTAATTTAAAAAAACATATTTTTCTTGCATTTGATAATAATCTTTTTAATTGCTATCACTAACATTGCTATCACCGTTATCACTGACACTGACACTATCATTATTGACATTATTACTATTATCATTGTAGTTATTATTGTCGACATTATCGACATTACCACCACTATTATCATAAGTATTATTATTGTTTTTGTCACTATCACTGGAATTGTCACCATAAATATCGTTATTATCACTATTGATACCACATTATTTATTGTCATAATTACAAAAATACACTATTAAAATAATTTTAGTTAGATTGAAAACTTTTAAAGTTATTTTATTTTGAAACTAAAAATTAAAGAAAAAATTATAACTAAATTTTAAAAATTAATTTTTAAAACAAACTAAAAATTGGTTGTTATTTTTAAAATTTTAAAAACTTACAATTAAAAACCACTATAAATGAACCTAAATGTATAACCATATAAATGCATGTCTATCTAAATTGATATTTTTAACCACAAAGTCAATCCAATGTCATGTTACAAACACACAAAAATATTAGAAGTGTATCAAAAGATAAAAACATGAGATGAATATAGTATTAGTTTTATAATTAAAAATTAATAGTGAATATTATAATTCTTTAGAATAATTTTAACCATTAATGTATGATTTATATAATAAAGATTAAATTGTTTACTATTGTTGCTAATATATATCCAAAATTGCAGCTTTTTCAATAGCAATTTTTTCATGGATGTGGTATACCATGTGGAAGATTCTAGCCAAAGGTGCGAATTCATGATAGATTTCTTCAAACAAAAAGCATCTATATTGTTTAAACATTATTTTTTTCCTTCTCACGGTCTTACTTGTATGGTTTGTTTATGTTTAGAATGGAAAGAGATTGATAAACTTTGGAGGAAAAAAGAAATGCATAATTTAGCAAAGCAACTTGTACACTTGCTAGCACAAAAAGACTATTCATGGCGGAATACTGCTATAGCAAGGGATAGAACGGTTTCCATGGGGAGATCACAACAAGAAGGAAAGTCCAAAGACATAAAAGAGGAACAAGATGAAGAAAAGAAACAAAAGGGTATAGGCAAAACTACATATACCCCATTGCTTATGGCTGCTTGCAATGGAATTACAGAGATTGTTGAATTAATAATTCACTTCCATCCACATTCAATTGAGCATGTAAGTGACGACGAGCAAAACATACTGTACATGGCTGTCAAACACCGCCAAAAGAAAATTTATCGAATCTTAAAGAAATTGAAAATAGTGAGAAGTCTTGCTGGAAAAATAGACCAGGAAAGTAACACAGTCCTTCACTACACTGCAGAATTTCAAGGGGGTTCCCAACCTGGTTATGCTATGCAACTGCAAGAGGAATTGCATTGGTTTGATGTAAGTATCCTTTTCATTTTGTCATAATGAGAAATTATATTTACCTATAGTTTCCTCCTATTTCTGACACTTGAATATAAATAAACTTTAACTAATTTTCTTATTTAATGTCATTATTTTAAAAATATTTTTAAATTTAAATCTAAACACTATCTTTGAAATACAATTAAAAATATTTTAGTAGTTATAATTCTTTTTTTATATAAAATTAAATAAATTTAACTAACATTATTAATCATTGTGAAATAAAATATTTTTACTTATATTTAAATTTGAAAGAAGTACTTCTGAATTTCAATGTGTACGTTCAAATTCTAATCATATAACAAAAGTAAATATATTCAATTGAAAAATAAGATTGACATTGCTTATACAAAAGTAAACTTTCACTTTAGTCTTAAATATTGTAAAGACAATCATTTTAGTCCTAACTTTATAAAACCATAAATTTTCAAAACATCACTGACTATTGGTTATTAAAGTTGGAAGAAAACATAGTAAAAAAAGTCTAAATTAATTGAATGATATTTTATAAAATGCTTAATTATAAATTCATCTAATAAATTCAAAAATCCTAACTGAACCATTTAAATTGATTTAGATGTTGTTTCAGGCCAGATTCAATTCGAAGTAATTCTAATAATGATTAATTCGGATATCGAAGTGAAATATACGTGTGTGTATATATATATACGGAGTGAAATATTTAATGTATGTTAAACACTTTAATTTATATTAGATAGTTTGATTTTTTTTATTATTATAAATGAAGTTTTATGATTTAATCAATAAATCATGTATTACTTTTTATAGTATATTTTATTATTTAATTAATATAAATTCATTATACTCAAATATATTGTTTATATTTTGTATGACTATGTTATCAATTAATTTTGAGATAAAATATTTTATTTTTATTTAAAAAATAATATTTTTATTTTTATTCTTTACATCAAATATCTAATGATTCAAATTGAATCAACAAATTCAATATCAGGTTGGTTTGATTTAAATTAAAAAAAAAACTAAAATTTAAATCAATTAAAATCAATTGGTTCGGATTTTATTTTATTTTTCTAAATCCAAACTAAACTGACCCATAAACCTCTATTTTTAGTATGTTCAATTTGAAACATTTTTTATTGTGGTCTCTTAATTAAAAATATTTTTTTTTAGTCTCTCAATTTTATAAAATGTTATTTTTAATCTCCCAATTTCATTTTAAAGAATTAAAAATATGTCCAATTTAATCTTCAATTTTATTCAATGAATTTGATGAATTAAAAATAATAAATTTTTAATTAAAAAATGAAAACTAAATATCTCAAATTTTCAAACCTAAAAACATACTTAATCATCTACAAAATTAGCAACTAAGCAGAGATTTTATAAAGCAAAGGACTAATTAATAATCATTACTTACAATTTAATTTGTGTGTATCTTTATTTGTACATCTCTAATTGATACCCTAGTATCTAATATTTTTGTGTCTACATACTGTCCACTCATAATTATACAGCGCATAGAGAAGAGACTCCCTTATCACTACACCATTCACAAGAACCAACACAACAAAACAGCAAAGCAACTTTTTGTGGAAAAGCATAGAGAACTCCTCAAAGATGCTCGTGAATGGATAAAAGAAACTGCTCAATCATGCTCTGCGGTAGCTGTTCTTGTTGCCACTGTTGTCTTTGCAGCAGCATACACAGTCCCTGGAGGCACAGATGACCGTGGCTTCCCTAGATTTCTTGGCCAGCCTATATTCTTGGTGTTCACAATCATGGATGTTGTGGCTCTTATAAGTTCATTGGGTTCAGTGATTATGTTCCTCTCAATCCTCACATCACCTTGTGAGATGTGGGATTTTCGAAAGTCTCTGCCTCGAAAATTGATGACAGGTTTTGCCTTGTTGTTCTTCTCCATGGCCACAACAATGTTATCATTCAGTGCAACAATTTTGATCAACATTAAGTTACAGGGGAACAAATGGACTTCAAGTGTGACATATGGAGCAGCATTTTTCCCTGTCTGCATATTTGCATTGGTGCAATTCCCTCTATACGTTGCTCTCAAAGGATGTGTGCGTTCCATTCTAAGGAACCTTAAGAAGATCATTCCCCGTTTCCTCCTCAAGTTGCTCAAAAAGAGTAGGAGAAAGAAATTATGGGACATTTGAATTGGTGGTTGTATATTTCTTTTGCCCTGCCTTCCCCATTTTTACATTTTTTTTTCTTCAACCATGGTTTCTTTTTGGTTGTGTGCATTTGGCTATGACATTTTACTTTTTCAAGGTCGTTAACATACAGTGATTGTGTGGGTCATTTGTAGTAGATAACCATTGGACATGGACGTCCATGAATAAGAACACATTTTATATGGAATTTCCTTCTCGTGTTTTTAGGTATACAAGAAATAACCACCGTGGATCGGGTTAGTAAGCTTTTTAAACAAAACATTTGTTATAATAGCTCATCTGGTCTTTTTAAATGAATACTAACTGATAAGAATAAAGATAGGTGGAGATTTCCACTTTATATACAGAGAGATAGAATGAGAAAAGAGAAACATGGATATATTTTTTTCGATGTCAAATATAAATAAAAAAAAATCTTAAACTTATTAAAAAATTAGTTAGTATCATTTAATTGTATTCATCTTATTTAAAAAATAATCTTTTTTATATTACTCTTTCTTAAAAATTAAAAGAAGAATATTAAAAATAAAATTTTAATTAAATGAAATGATATTTTAAGAATAATCTTATTAAATAAGATAAAATTAATTAAAATTTATTTATATTTAAAATCAATATTTAAAGTTGTTTTTATTTATATTCAAAATTAAATGGAGTACTAGATAATACAATGTAATGAAAAGAGAGATAAAATAAATAGTAGATGTTAATAGTGTTTAAAAGGAGAGTATTTACATATCACTAGTCTACTACTAAAATGTCTGTCATTTAAATCTTCTTCTGCACCTTTCTCTCCATATCCTATACTCAACCATACACTGCACGAGTTGCACTATTGAATGTAAATGAAAGTATTAATTGGAATTAAATAACGTGTTTGGTTAAGCTGAGGAGTGTTAAGAAACATGGCAACTGGCATGAGCTGGGGAAATTGAGAAAGAGAAATTATTTTTTATTAAATGTAAACGGTGAAAGATGTTTAGATATTTATGGTGATATGGAGCAAACACATTAATATGAAAAGAAAAATAAAATGAAAATAAAATTGTAGCATGCTGTTTCGAGAGGGAGAACTTTTGGCACTTCAATATGTCTATTCTTTTTCTGGCAGTGACTTCAATATGATTATTCGCGCCTCTCATTACCAAGGGGTCTTATTCATTTACACCTATCATTATCAAGGGTTCTTGTTCAATGTGGTTAAACAAAATGTGTAGATTGTTATAAATATTTTATGTATATATTTGATTCTTGTAGATAAAAAAATTCACATCCTTCGTTCATTTATTTTTGTTCATTTTTCTAATTTTATCCTCTAATTTTTAAAATAAATTTAAAATTATTTAATTTCTCATGAAAAAAAAAAATGAACATTCTTATTCACATTCTTTATCTACATTCAAAGTGGGCTATTGGCACTCTAATATGTTCATTCACACTTCACTTTTTTTTATTTTTGAATAAAATAAAAGTGAAAATTGGATAAAAATAAATAAATAAAATGTGAAGAACAATTAAATTTGTTAGCGAGATAGAATGACTTTGAAGTTTATTCAAAAGAAAATTTCAAGGATAAAATTGAAAAATTAAATAATAGTAAATGAATGAGAATTGTGAATAAATATATTGGAATGCCTATAATGGTCAATAGCATTGTTGATAAACTTTCCTTTTATGGCCATTAAAATGGCTGAGAACCTTTGGAGGCTCAAAAATCATCACAAACAATTCTAGCCCAATGTGTAGCCAAATAAATAAAATTTATCTTAAAACGGTCATTAACACCACCATCTTGATCAACGTGGAGTGTACAATATCAACATTTAGATATGTATATTTACAAGAAAAATAATGACACGATGACTTTTTACAATGAGTGACTTTGCAGCTGTACAAATTATGTCCTTAATGCCAATGTCCGAAAGGAGAAAGGAATGAAAGACGATGTTGAACCATTCAATTAATCATCCAGCTTCGAATACAAATCAGCAAGTGAGCGGTAGAGAATGGCAGCAGCAGGTGGCCTAGGCAAAGAGCCAAGAAGTATATCTGTTGCAGTTACAGACTGGCTGCCATAGAAACGGGAATTTTCTTGCGTGCGAGTAGTCACCATACTTCCTTCAAGTGAACATCCAACAAATGCACCTGCATGTAGTATTATTGTGGTAAAACATTACACCCTAAAACAAAAACAAAATAGACTCAAGTCACCTAAGCAAAACTCCAAAATGAAATAAAGAACTGAGTTCAATCAACATAAACCAAATTCAATTCTAGGATTTTTAGGTAACATTATTAACTTCATAACATCAATCAAAGAAGTTAATGAACGAATCTAGCTTTAGGAGATTCCAATTGTAGCATGCTGGTTAATCACTAAAATACCAGTTTCAGTGTGCTCTTTAGTGAGAAACAATCAAGTCCCAGTCAACCTTCCATGGGTTCCATATTAAAGTCAATTTTAACCATCACATGATCACAAAAACCTAAAGACTGTATGAAGAGGAAACATAAAAAGAAAAATTGAAGGAAGAATTCTTTGCTTATTTGCTCTCATATTTTCTGTAGCAAGCAATTAGTTAAGTTGAGCTACATCAATGACAAATAGGATTTGGCAGTCAAGGTTGGTCTCAGATTATGCTTTCCTCACCCTCTTCCACCATCAAGAAAAACTTCTACTGAACTATGCTCACTTAAGAGTGGAACATTAGCTGCTGCACACATACCTATTGAAGAATTTTATCTACAAACCAATACATAGTTAATTATGACAATGATATCACCTTCAATTACTAAAATTTTCACAAACAGCATGCAATAGTTCACAGCCATTCCAGTTCAAATATATATATTCTTTGGTAGTTGATGAAAACAAGAGTTATATGATCCTATAGGAAGAAACTACAGAGTGTATTGAAGTTGAACTACCAAACTAAGAAATATTTACACTGAATACCCAAAGAAAAGGTCAAGTTGCATACTGTTACAAAACCAAGGATTTCAGTATACTAGATGATCAGAAATAAGAAACATACCTTTACTGCAGCTGTAGGTATAACAAGCAGCATAGCCACCATCACCAGCTCGAACATCAGCTTCAACTGACCTCCCAACAATGCCTACTGCAGCACTTAAACCAGCTCCAAGTGAAATATGCATATTGCCACCAAATGTCCTGACAGCATCATTTGTTCTCAAAACAATAATGAAGTCTGTCAACTCTCCTCCAGCCTATTCGGTGAAAAAAATAAGTCAACACTTCAGACTATATAGAAACAATTAAATATCAGTAAAACCTTGAGACAGGTTACATATGTATGGAGTAGGAAGTCTGAATCAGTGCTTGGTACAGTTGAGTAAACAGAATAAGATCTGTGGAAACTTAGCAATTGCATGATATATATTTCTGCAAATTTCATAGGAAGTTACTATGAAATTTTAGAGTCCAACAAAATAACATGATCTAGTATTACAGTTAACTGGAAACAGTGTGGACAGCATATAGTGATGGAATTTTGGCAATTGATCCATAGTTATTCACAAGCAAAGTCATTATTAGTAATTGCACTGTTTGGTCAATATTGTTACAGATTAGTTACTTCACCTGAGCTCCCCACCCATAGTCATTCATAAGCAAAGTCATTATTAGTAATTGCACTGTTTGGCCAATATTGTTACAGATTAGCTACTTCACCTGAGCTCCCCACCCTACACCAAAGGTGGAAACAGCAGATGGAGGAGACCATGAACCATCTTCCCTTCGTGCAACCACAAGTCCAGTTCCAATATTATAAGTAACCACCACTCCTACTTTTACCACAGTGATAATTGCAAGGCCTTTTGCTTGTCTTAGAATGACATCTGGAATTGACTTCTCAGGCTTTAAAAAACCTATCTGCAAAAGTGAAATTCTAGATGAAATAAAACTTATTTAGCACATAAACTTTATACAGTAGACTTCCACATTCACAATATGCCATATCAACACATCATTAAGAACCTAAACTTTTAATCTTAAAATTTTCGTAATGAGGCCAACATCAAGAAACTATACAGATACCCAGACAAACAATCATGCTATGACACATTCAAATATACAATTTGGGGGAGGGGGAAGAGCATAGTGTGACATGCAGTTTAGGGTCAGGGAGACAGGCAATCAACATAGCTACTGCATCTTTAATTGTTAGTTTGTTACCAAGTAATTACATAGCAACTTCTCCCACGTTATACTAGATTAACATTTCATCTATGTCACTAAACCAGTCCCTCATAAATAAATTAAAAAAAAAAAGTGCTCACCATTATTTTTATGACAGTGCACTTTACAAAAAACTAAGAATCCTCAACAAACTAACAGGATTATTATAATGGATTTTCTAGTTAAATCCGCATAGAGAAAGTTCTTTATAGATGTAAAGCCCATAATAATTACCAAAAGTCACGCATGCTTTTTGCTTCAGTAACTGGAAATCATACCTGATTATAAGCCTTGATAGTGTTAGTTGCCTTGTAAATTTCATATTCCATGGACTGCCCCCAAGGAAAATTAACCCATGATCTCAAAGTGCTCAGATCTGTCAGGTCATGGGTTGGCAACTGAGCAGCATTGCTTACATGATTCATCAAATAAGGCTGTACAGACTCAAGTCGAACACAGCATACATCACATACTCTTTGGGGGTCAGAAACTCGGAACTTTGATGGCAACAAGCTTCGCCCTTTGGTGCACTCACCACAAAATATTCCTCCACAAAACCGGCAATGATGCCGGGAGCACATGATGGGATGAAATCTCACTCCACAAAGCATACAAGAAGAAGCAGAACTATCTGCTAACCATTTTGGAGGCTCTGTTTCCAGTAGTTCCTTCACATTACCAAAGTTGGCCTCAGTAAGAGTTTGTGCCATTTCTCTCCAAGCTTGTTCAAGTACATGGCTGGATATCCATGAAAAATGACATGCACGAATATCTCCTGATGCCAAAGAAGTCACTTTTCCCCGAGCCACAAGTAACATTTCTACTAGCACATCCCACATGGTCAGTTCCCTTTCGTTTCCAACGTATTGATTCCATCCCATGTCATCATCAGGAAAATAGCCACCATTCGAGTGAAAACCTTTGGCCCACTCTTTGTGATCATCTTCCAACATAGGTGGAACTGAAACTGGTATCCACACTCCAGTATCTTCATGCAGTGGAGTATCATAATAGAAGTACCTTCCCCGCTTATGAAGATTAGCTGAAGACTCTGTGTCCTCTTTATTCTTTTCGAATGGTTTTTCAGGTAATTCAGGATATAATCTAGAAGAATTTATACAATACCCTTCAGTGCTATCAGTGGAAAAAGAATCACAATACTCTTTAGTAACACAATTCCTCCTCCTACCATCCGCCTCATCCTGTCAATGATTCAAGCACCACAAACAAATCAACCGCACAAACCATAGAGCACCAAACTACACCCGGTCTCAAAAAGGAAAAATCAATATTATTTTAACTTTAAAGTAACATATTATAATTTAATGTTTGTAAATGATCCAGGAATAATTCTATTATTCCTCTTTCTCTTCCAGTTCTATTTTTAAACGCAACATCAACACATCAAATCACCTCCAATAAAATAGATAGTCAAGGTCAAATTCCACACATACACAAACAACGCAAAATCCAAAAAGAAAAGTAAAGGAATTTCAATTGCCCAAACAAAAACACATGCATATCTAGTTAGGGAAGGAGAAATTTACCAGAGGAGAATTTGAATTGCATATCTGGTCGTCAAGGGAGAAACTAGAAACCCTTGCAAATAAATTTTCCACAACTTGCACCTGATTCTGAGAATCCGAGATTTTGCCCTCCATTGGCACACCTAAAACAAACACCAAAATAGGGAATGTATGTGCATATAATACCTACGTATATTATCGGCCAAAAAGAAAATTTTGCAGTGAAAATATCAATTTAGGGCCAAAAGAACGAAACTTTGAGAGGAAAGACGAAGAGGGTCTGCGTTAGAATTCGATTAGAGAGTTCCCCCAAGGTTTTACGTCTCCCTTGCGTGTAGAACCTGAATATTTTCAACTTTCTTCTCGTGGTTGTATTTTTTAATTTGTTATTTTATACATGTATTTTTTTTAAAAATTAAGTTATTATTTTTAAAATAAATTAAATTAGAAAGTAATTCTGACAAAAACATTTCATGGCTCATGATGAAAGAATATTATATATAACTTAAGAGTTATAACAAATTAATATATAATGTTTTTTTTTAATTTATCTTTACATTTTTATATGTTTATTTGTAAAATATTTTTTTATTTATTTTGAACATTTTTTTTAAAAGGATCTGCAAAAATATTAAGAAAATTACACATATTATTTAATTTTTTTCTAGTGTGATTTCTAACCTTTTACTTAAAATAAAATATTAGTTATAAAAAAAGAGTTAAGACACTCTAACTCCTTAACCTTGATTGATGGACAATTGATGCATCATATCAAAAAGTCTTAACTTGAACTAATTTATTTAAACTTAAAAAAAATAATTTAGTATAAAAGAATATTCAAATTTAGCTAGATAAAAATGACATTAAATAATATTTGAATTGAAAAGGCATAAGTAATTTAAAGAATACTTGTAAAGTCAGGAATAACTTATTCATTGCTCTATTTAATAGAATTTCTCATGATGAAAGAATACTAGATGTAACTTAAGAGTTAGAACAAATTAATATATAATGTTTTTTTTGTTGAATTTATCTTCACACTTTTATACATCTATTTACAAAACGTTTTTTTATCCACCCTAAACATTTTTTTCTAAAAGAATTTGTAAAAATATTAAGAAAATCACACACACTATTCAACCTTTTTTTAGTGTGACTTCTAACCTTTTACTTAAAATAAAATATTGGTTATAAAAGAAGAGTTAAGACACTCTAACTCCTTAACCTTAATTGAGGGGCAGTTGATATATCATATCAAAAAGTCTCAACTTGAACTAGTTTGTTTAAACTTAAAAAAAAGTAATGTTGAAAAAAGAACTTTTTGAAAAAGTGATTTAAAAAACATATAAAATTTACTTTTTAAAAAAGTAAAAAAATATTTTTTAAAAATATAGTTTAGATAACATTTTTAAAACAAAATATACTTATTTTTATTAAACAAAAGTATTTTTTTTAAAAAATAAGGTTAAACATTTGGCAACCTAGAGTTTAAAAATTAAAGATAGTTTATTAACATTCTTCATTCTCTAATCCTACTTAAAAAATCTTTAAAGGATAAAATCATAAAAATTAAAATAAACAATACTTCAAATACTATAAACTTCACAATACGGCAAACTTGAAATCAAAGTAATAATTAATTTTTAGTATTTTTTATATATAATACCAACAACAAAGTTAAAACTTATAATCTTGTATATATTATCTACGCTCTCCTACCATTAGGTCAATTCTAGTAAATTAATTAACTTTTAATATTTATTATACAATATATTAGATTATAAATCCATGTGCTATACAAATTTATTTAAATTATATATTTTATATTTATATTTAATATTTTTTAAATATAAATAAATAAATAAATATATCATTTTTAAAAATAACTAGTAATATATTAAATATAATCACATTAAATTTGGAAAATTATTAATTATATTTTTAATTATACAAATTTTTACCTAAAAAAAATTAAATTTATCAAATTTGATTATGATTTATTTTATCTTCAAGTAATTATAGCGATGTAATACTTGTATAAAAAATAAAAATTTAAAAAGAATGTAAAAAAATAAATATAAATAAATAAAATTTAAGTATTTAAGTTTAAGTGTTTATCTTTTTTATTATGAATATTATGTTAATTTGTGTTTAGTTTGTATGTGTTTATAATTAATAATTTTAAACATATTTATTATCAAAATTAAAATTTATTTTAATTTTTAAAATAACTTAATTTTTAAAAAATAATTTTAGATATTAATTAATTCAAAATTATATTTGTAGTAGTAGTTATCACAATAAAAAAATACTAATAACACACGGAAATCAAATTAAAAAAAAAAAAAAAAGCAAGCGAAACTAAAAGAAAAACAAAAGAAAACAAAAATCTAAACAGAAGGCAAAAAAGAGGTAACTGTTACAGCCTGCAATGCCGGTGATAGGAGAAGAAAGAACCAGAAACTCTTGGAAATGACGTATCTTCTCCTCGGCCAGTGCCCAGCCAGTTTGCCAATCAATTGGCCAATGCTGAATGGAGACCTTCCAATCATGAGCAAGATAATATTAATTTTAAATTCGTATATACCATTGTTACTAAAAAACATTCCATTAATATATTCTACATTCAACTGGAATTGCTTAACTCCAGCTATTATGATGATAAGCCCTTATATATATATATATATATATATATTTAAGTATAATGATAAGTCCTCATATTAATTAAGTGGTAATTTATCAACGATTTATAAATCTAATTGATAATCTTTATACAATCTAAATGTTTATAAAAAAATTATTAAAGAATTATATCTTTTTCTTTATTTTATTAAATGAAAAATAAAATTTTAAGGAAAAAAATAATGAATAATTGATTTAAGTAGTACATGTCTAAATTTATTAAAGTGAGATTTCCAAGTTTGAGATTTATATACGAAACAAATCCTGTGAGAAGAGTTAATTCTTGGTATTATTATGAATATTTTTTACTTAAATAAAATCACCTTTCATAGAAGATGTACATAATAAGAATATTTTAAATAAAAATAAAACCCAAACATTAATATATATTTTCAATCCCAGGACTTAAATTTAATTTTTATTTTTTATGATTTACACCTCTTAATTATTTTATAAACCACTATGTTATCAACAGAAAAACAGATACGGTGTCGCTATATGGAATGTATTAAAACAACGTCAAAAGCAAAACCACATTTATCGAAGGAAGAGGTAGAAAATTCGTATTGGAAAAAACATTTCAACATGCGTCAAACATAAAACGAACCTTTTTTTCTTTTCCTTTCTATTTTTTTTCATTCTCGTGTATGTGTGTTTTGAGAGCTTTACCAACTTCAAAACTTGGAGCTTTTCATTTCATCCATGGCGTTCTCTCTCTTCATCCCCACTTTGATGCCAACCCTGGTTCTTCTTGTTCTCCTCCACGCTTCTCTCTGCGAACCCTTTCACGGGTTCTCTAGATATGGGGCTAGAATTTCTGAAGATGGTTCAACTAGACACCTATTTGAGTCGAGGAACACTCAGCACCCCAACAACTGTGGAGAGTTGGTGGTGCAGTCTCAGTGCTCGCAGAACTCAAAGTGCAGCTGGTGCACCAGTGAGGACCTCGATGACATGTGTTTCAGCAAATCTGAGGCGTGGAGGTTGCCACAACAGGTTTACTCTTGCGGCTTGATCCGGTGAGATCCATTATGTTTAGCTCCCCTGTCATTGGGATCTGTGCCACCCAAAACTTCAATATTTACTCTCATTGTGTATCAAATCATGAGTTGACATTGGAGGGTGTTATTGTAACTGTAATTGTTGTTGTTTTCTTTATTCGATCTATTATTTGTTAGATGGAATCGTGTTTAGGATAGGGAGACCGAAAGAGATGAATTCTTTTTATCTTTTGCTGTGGAATTTAGTCTTCTGACCTGCTGGTTTTGGGGAAGCAACTGACATTGCAATAGCCTCATTAAAATGCATTTTATGTTCATGATTTTTTTATTGGGGTGCTTCATTATAATGTACGAAGAATAACAAATTATATTGATATTGTTGCGAAGGATGTGATACAAAAGACAAATCGCTAAGCTCTAATTATACTACTGATATACTCCAAATCATAATTATATAAGGAAACAAATCATGAAGTGAAATATGGAAACTACTGCTAAGAGATCATTTAAGATACCCTAAACTAATCTATGTTATAGTTATGATGTTTTGACTGTCTGATATCCTCTAGATATCCTAACACTCCCCCCACCCCACACACACGCCAAGCTAAATTTTACTTAGGCTTAAGAGTTAAGACTATCAGAAATAAATATACTTAAAGAAGGAAAAATAATTTAACAATATAATAAGGCCTCCTTAAAACATAGTTGGAAACACAATTCAGGGATGCTGGAGGCATAAGAGAGATGAGCATTGTTGGGTAAGACAGCTCAACAAGAAGGCTGGAATGTTTCATGACCAAGGAAGAAGAGACTTCACTAAGAATGATCATAAGTGAAAATTCTATGGAAAACAACATTTGGAAGCTTATCAAAAACAACATTTGGAAGCTTCAAACAACAAAATAAAAGAAAATCAAGAGACCCATAAACTTGGAAGTGTAATATGGGAATGGAGATGGAAAGGCCAGACTGTATCTAGGATTAGAGATTAGTGGGACTAGATTGTATTTGAGACAAAGGTTAATGGAGTGGCAAATATTAATGACTGGAAAAGGAGACAGCAAGACCAAATTGTGTTTAGAACTAAAGACTGACAGGATCAGACCACTTCTAGGACAGAGACTGGTGAAGCCAACACCTTCAAACCATCCTCACCAATGCGGCTGCTACCTTTGGAAAACAATACAAAGCAGCTATAACCACAACAAACAATGCTAAGAAAATCCTGAACATGTCAAAACAGATGGAGAGAAAGAACATGTCAGATTTGAGCATTTTACATGGCAAAATGCAGTCATGAGAACCAAATAGCCATAGGTAAGGTGGTGAAAAAGGCAACAAGGGCAGGGTGGGCCCTGATCAAAGATGTTGTGGTAAGGCAAACAATGGCAAAGATGGAAGTAGCCATGTAGAGATTGCAATTGAACAAGGGCCATCAAAAATACCCAGAATGGAGAAGGAAATTACCTACTAAACGGATTTGGATCTGGGTATAGGTGCATAGAAAAAGGCATGAGGATGGATGCAGGTATATGTACTTTACAGCCCAACCCACCATATACTTGCACCTAAGTTGGCATCTCTGAGTTTCATTTTTATAACTAAGATATGAAATAACAATTTCGTTTAACAAAATTGCAAGTAATTGGTTCAAATATAAGTATTTAGGTACTCAAGGTACAAGGATGGACACTGAAGCTACTAACTTACTATCTACATGAATATGTGTCCAAAAAAACCCGGATATAGAAATGGTATTATAAAACTCTACTCAAACTCACAAATGTCGTGCCTAGATGAATGTAGTAAGAGCATCTTGCTTAATTTATTTTTCTTGTTAAGCAGTTATTCCTAAACACAATTGGACTATTAGAACTGTGAAAGTTGGCATCCAAAATAAGGAACCGCATCTTGCAGAAACAATGGTTGTATATTAGAAAAATAAAATAAAATGGGCCAAGCATGTACGGTAATCAACCAAAGCAGCAACTGAAAAAAAAATTAACAAGAAATTGAAATTGAAATTTATAACAAGAATAAAGGGATATGCCTATTTGGTCTCCACTCTTTAGACTCAAGTATGATAACTACTATAATATTCTATTTCAACCTCCATCGTCAGTTACATCCTAAAAAAAATTATGCCCAACTGTATATACAACTAAATACAATTCAAAAAATTTGGACAGACAGAGCAAAGATAATGAACAAAACCATGATCGATTCCAAAAATCAATCCACAAATTAAACAAAGAAACAGATCGATAAACTAAAAAAGCCGATGAACACTATGCATCAGAACTCTCTTGCCGTCGTGCATGCTCCAAATACCACAATCTCGTTATCAGCATTGTGGGAGGACCATGGCTCTTCATCTGACCAGTCACTAGCATCAGAGCACCCTTCATTGCCATGCACACTCCGGAGATGACATTGGCTTAACGTCAACAATATGAGACTTGTCCTCAGTAACCAATATTTTGAACACCGAAGTTAAGAATGGACATTTGTGATAAAAAGATACCGCTCAAGCTCAAAGGAAAATCTTACAGCACAACTGTAAGACCTATAATGTCATGTAGGACTGAATGTTGGGTGGTAAAAAGGCAACAAGAGAATAAATTCAATGCAGCAAAAATGAGAATGTAGTGTTGAATGTGTAAACATTCTAGACAAAATAGGATTAGATATGAATGCATTTGGCAAAAAGTTAGCGTAGCACCTATCGTAGAAAAGATGGCAGAGTCTAGCCTTAAGTGGTCTGGGCACGTGTGAGGAAAACCTGTAGAAGCCCCAGTAAGGACTTAACCTATAGGTGAAAAAATTATAAAGGAGTAAGAGGTCAATAGTTTGCCTATAGACATAATTTACGATAGATTATTATGTAATTGTTTGATCCATGTAGTCATCCTCAACTTGGGGGAAAAGGCTTGGTTCTACATATGTTCTACAAATACTAATTTATGATAGATTATTATGTTTAATCTATAACCCTATAAGCAGTGCTCGAAATCTACATTTCTATGCCATCTGGGAGACAACCAAGTCTAAGATCTATTAAAAGGTCCAATCTTAGATAGATTTACCAAAACTAATATAAGGCCGAAATGACCGTTAGAAAAGACAGGTCTTTTATTTCCTTGTTTAGTTGAGAATGATTTATCATAACTTTAAAACCCAGTTTCTTCATGATAAAACAGTTCTGTTAATTCATATATGCAGTGCCCCAAATCTGCATTTTTGTGCCATCTTGGAGACAACTAAGTCTAAGATCTCGCTTAAATGGTCCAATCTTTGATGCTACATTTATAATATGTTCCTATCACTACTATGTTTCTTGCTCTTTATCATTGAATGTTTATTACCTCGGCTATAGAATTAAAAATGTAGTTACAGAAGGAGACAACGATGACTCGTGTAATTTAGGTACTACAAATTTCATTGTACACCACAGAACTGTGCCAAAATAAAATCAAATCTGTTTTAAGGATGCCTGGAGGCTTACTGTGATAATATAGCTGATATGAATACTATTGAGAGCCAGATTGATTGAGTGGTTCAATCTCATTGTATTCATGAACTCCCCGATAAGTTGCACCAAAGCTTCAGCTTATTTATAAAGAGCAAAATATTTACAGCAATCTCTAGGCATTCTTAGCAACCAGTTAGTAGATTCGCGTAATAAAATATAAGCAGGGTAAAATGTTACAAATTGTGAAAGAGGTATCATGTTAATTCTTTCACATGCATCTTTCATTTTAGTTGACAAATACCTTAATTGTGAATGCTAATGATGATAAGCCAACTCTTGAGTGTTCCTTATAAATTGAGTGCCACGGTGAGTAGATATAATGGTATACTTTATAAAACAGAACATTGTAGTTGCCTTTCTGATATTTTTCCCAGCTGGAGGTCATTCATGTAAGTTCAGCCTCGAGGCTCTAACTCAGCTTCAAAACAGTGACATAATGACACTCTGTTGCCTTGGGAATTTTGTATTCACTTTCACATTTTCTAATGCTGCTAGGATACTATTATGCAAAAATGAGTCCTGAAATGGTAGCTAGCTGATCAGGTTGGAAGATCTTTCGAACTTACTATCTTGCTCAAGTTTATTTTTCGTTAATCTCTATGTTGGAACCTTCATGTGATTTCTGGTATAGTGTGTGTGCGAAGGAATTGTACAATCATTATCCATGCAAACGCTCAGTCTCAAACCTATACTATTAAATTAAAAAGGAAGAAAATTGTCTGAAAAGACTTTTAAAAGCAAAATTTCAAATTTTTTCTTTATTTCTCGTATCTCTTCGGTTCAAATTTTAAAATTTTCTCCCTCCTTACTTTCTTTACTTTAAACCAATCAGAGTTTCGAATAGTTGATAATTGGAAATAGCCCGTCTTAAATGTTTACAGAAGATACGAATCCAACCATGTATATAGGATTCTAATCATTATTATTTGCTCCAACATCATGTCTGAATGGAAGTGTGTTATCCATTTTCCTACTCCAAAAAAAGTGTCCTAAACCTGATCCGACCCATTTTAACCATCATTTGAAACATACTGAAAGAGAACCATTACCATTAAACTAGCACATCAATTAAAGTTAAACTAAAGAATTAGTAATACACAGCATTTTCCCTCCCTACTCACCAGACATTGAACAAACAACTCATTGTTCAACTCACGAGGGGAAGGGAACAAATGATAAAAGAAAAAAAAAAAAAGCAATTAAAAGAATCTAACGTCGCTGCTGCAGAGTGACGTAGTGCTTAACAGCATCCCTCATATCATCACAACAATCCGACCCGTCAAAAAAGTTTCTCAATTTCCAAAGCTCCCGGTCGAAAATATCATCCACGAACGGCCTTATCAAAATCGCGTTCTCGGGCTGGTTCGAGAATGAATTCGGGTTATCATCAACGATAACGACCCGTTTGAGGTCCCGACCCGTTTCGGTAAGGTCCTTAACGAGCTTCCCTTCGACGTTGCGGCACGAGTCACGATAAAGCCGGTGCGAGATGAACCGGTTCCGGTCGAGGCGGTCGAGCACCATGGACGCGTACTCCTTCAGCGCCGCAGTGAAAACGACAACCTCGTACTTGGCGGCGAGGGACTCGAGGAACTCGTCGACGCCGGGGCGCTTGAGGACGTAGAAGTCCATGGGCTCGCCGTCAATGACCGGGCGGACGACGAAGTCGAAGCGCTCCGGCGGCGGCGAGGGGTGGGAGTGGACGAGCGTTTCGTCGAGGTCGAGGAAGACGGTTTTTCGGAGGGAAAACGACGGAGGGAGAAGCGGGATGTTGGTGTCATCGAACACGAGGGTTCGGCGAATGTTGTCTAGTTGTTCGAGTTCTTCGGTGGTTGTTTTTGTCTTTTTGAGGATCTTGTACGAGGTTGTTTTTTTGTGGGAGCTGCTGAGGCGCGCAATCTTAGAGAAGAGTTTCGTGATGCGGCGGCGGATGGAGGCCAGCGCGGCGGAGGACGCAGCCACCACATTTTTTATGGGCGTTTTGCGGCGCCAGCGACGGTTGTTGTTGTTGTTGCGGAGGTCCTTGATGGACTTCACTGGAACTCTCTTCACCTTTGATACCATTTTTCGATTCTTTGGATATCAGTGAGAGAATGACGAAAATGTGAATGTGTCTGTGCTGTTGCTGTTGTTGTTGTGTCTGTGTTGAGTTAAGGGCAATTTTAAACTCTAGGTACGGTGCAACGGTCACGAGCAGCTTCGGATCCGAAGCTATATTCTTGCCTTTATTTGGCATTTTTTTGCCTTTTTGGTTTCTTACTGTTCTATTGTTTGTTTGTTTGTTGTGTTTATCTCATCTTCTGTTTTCCTGGGAGTTGGAATCCTCTGCAGCCAATTTCTTTTTATCTTTTCTTTCTTTCATTATCATCTTACTTTATTTTTATTTTTTATTTTTTCTCACATTTTCCACTTATTTTCACTGCAGCAGACAAAAGGTAGCTTCGTTTTTTTTTCCCTTTTATTCTGATTATTAAAAATGCAAAACAATAAAAATTGTAAGAATTCGTTTTTTTAATAATGAAAATTATGAAATTGTAATTTAGATAAAAAAATCTAGTTTAAAAAGTGCAAGAAATAAGTAATCCCGAGTGTATTTTTTTTTTCGTAATTTAAAAATTCGAAAAGATTATAGTATCCAATTAGACCATGAATCAATTGTATATTAGTTTTACTCTCTCACTCAAAAAAAATAACATTTTTATTCTAAAAAAATAATAGTTTTTTTGCTGATTAAAAAAATAGTAGTTTATTGTATGCATAGAGAGTATAGGTAAAAGGGTGAAAAATATAAAGTATCTTTCGTGTTTGTTTTGATAGAAAAGTTAAGGTGTGGTAAAAAATAAAAATAAATAAATAACAAGTTGAGATGCTCATATTGAACTTTGATTTACACTTATTTATATAAAAGAATATTGGTTAAAGCATAAAACTAATATTATAAAATAAAGAATTTGTTATATTTCTAAAAAAAATAAATTATTACATTATATTAATTTTGAAAATTTTAATTTATGTACCTAAAATTAGAAAATGTTAATTATCTAATTATACTGTGAATAATTATGAGTAAACAAATAGAAAGTTTCAATTTAATAAAAAAATTATTTATTTATTTTTAAATAAAAAAAGATAAACTATTGTGGTGCTTCTAATATATCTTGAATAGATTGATTTTTATAAAAATATTTGTCATTCTTGTAGCTAACGTTGAGATTTAGGTATTAAGTAAATTCTAAAGCTCAAAATTATTTGATCTTTTATTGTATTTGTTTCATTTTGAGTGAGTTTTTATATTATAGGAAATTATTAATTTAATGAGATGTGTTAAGGATTAATTATTCTTTAGTATGTAACTTGATTAATGTTTGTGAGTTTGATACATGGTAATTGTGGACTCAAATTAAGCATTCAACTAAGAATTTAAGAAGCTCCATAACTAAAATCAGGTTTTAGACACCAAGTTAGTTTCAAAGTTTGATATTGTCTAGTCCATTATTATGTTATGTCTTTTTTTCTATTGTGAGTAAATCTATAAAGGAGGATGTCATTAATTAATCGAGATAAATTAGGAATTAATTGACAAAAATTAGATCTTGGTGTGCAACCAAATAATCTTTAGCTTATGACATAATTTATGTTTGTGGTTTAATCCATGGTAATTGTGAACTCAAACTAAGTGCTCAATCTATAATTTGAAAGGTTTTACAACTCCTCTAATACCAAGCTATATTTGGCTAAGGATTGTAGATGATGATGCTAACCTTATCAAATCGTCGGGTAAATGTAAGAGTGATCATCTTTGATCCTGTATAATTAAATTTGATAGTTACCTAGGATGTTAGATAACCCCTTCAGTTCTAAACTTGTGAAAAAAGATGTCAAGGTTGAATGATAAGTTGTTAAGCTTGACAGTTACTTAAGAAGACTAATTCAGCACAATGTCATTATAGGATTCTAATTTCCTATACAATAATAAAAATATTTGCTTATTCTCAATTTAGTTTAATAGTTTGCTTATTCAATTTCTTAATTTTAGTTTTATTTTTTATCTTTTTTCGATTAAGCCACATACTTGTTTTTATGTTTGAAATTATGCTAAATCTTATTTGTCTTTAAAGAATCCAAACTAGAGAAGATTTAGTTATAATTCTTAAATATCTATTTGAAATCAAACAAAAAATGCTAGGAATATATTCTTAAACACATTTAAACGTCTTCTCCCTAATAATTAGATCATATCACCCAATTTTTTAAAACTCTAGCTTGTCTTCCTGTTTTTCAGGTTCAATCACTTTTTTTTATTTTTTTATGATTATTATTATTAAGACTCAAATCATCATCCTCTACCCTTAATTGCACCAAAATACCTTGTCCACTTTGTCATATCCCACATACTCTCACGCAACAAGTTTCTTCTTCATTGCTCAATAGGCTCTCAAAGACAAAACAAGTATACGACATGTCAAAGTTATAGTTGGAGATAAATGATGATGGTGAACACATAGATGAAGTTGTTAGGAAGAGAATGGTATTTTTGTGCAAACAGGTGTAAAAAAAGAAATGAAATAAGCATATAGGGAAAAGCCTTTGATGAGAATGTTAAAGAAGATGTTGAGTTTGGGAACGAACAAAAAAAGGGATAGGTTCACTGGTGTGTGGTGTTGATGTTGAAGAGCTTTTAAGTGAGTTTGGTGATGTGACAAGGTTGAATTAGTAACTATTAGAAATAAGTTGTGTATGAGTTTGAATAGAGACGAAATTATGTAAAATGTTGCAGAACAACTGCCCCTAAAAGACAAAAAAAGCTTCTTAATACATTAATGGAACATTATAATGTTAAAAAGAAAATTTGTCTCTTATTCCAATTATAACAATAAAAATTAAACATTAATTATAAAGTGTTATTCATGATTCATAAAATTAAATTCAAATAAATAAATAAATAAAATCATACAACTAAATGGAACCAACACAATTAGGCCAATTAATCATGTATTATAATGGTCCAAAGTACTAAATATAATTTTAACTTTTCTAAATAAAATTTGAATTAACATATTAGTATATTACCATCATTGATATTTAGAAGGCTTGAAAAAAATGCTTTATTATTTGTATGTATTTTCATCCCATAAAAATAATTATATCAATTTTCATATGATACATGATACATGATATTTTTATTTTTTATTAAACTAAATTTTAAACAATAATTAATAGTAAAAAAGAGTCATTGTTAATTTAGTTCGTGGTGTGTTTAAATTTCTCCCCGTCCCTTAAAAAAAGTTCTGGTTCGTCCAGTTTTGTGATTCTGGAATACAAACTTATATAAGTTACAAATGCTAGTTGCGATTATGAAATTTCAGACCTTCTCTCTTAGCATTTCCTCCAGAATTCATGAAGTTATGCACGAAGAATATGGTTTTGCACAAATCCTATATTATTATTTATCATTTGATATGAATTCTGCGATCTGACTTGGCTATGCTTCAATAAACCATTATGGATAAAAGTAAAATAATTGCTTAATTTTTTAATTTTCTTGAATTGATTCTCACTTTCTTTTCTTTTCTAAAATAATAGTCCAATATTAAGCCAAACTTGGGAATGAGAGTGACACGAGTGGAAGAATTTTTTTCATCAATAAAAAAGGTAATTGGTTTAGAGAGAGTCAAAAGAAAAGAAAAGAAAAGAAAAGAAAAGATTCATTGAAAGAGACGCGAGACCACATGATAAAGAAAATAAAACGATTGATAGATTGTTGTGTGACGTAGTTAGTAATTGAGGAACAAATCAAAGACACGAATGTTAAACCAATTCAAATCCAACTTCTTTTCTTTGGAGAGGACGCAAATTCAAGATTGGGAACCAACGGTCCCCTTTCCTTCCTTTTTCTCATCCTCTAAAGCCTTTTTCTTAAAGGACAAATTTTTATTATTATTTTTTTTATTTTATGTGAGCAACTCACCTTGCTATTATAGTATTATAACAAATTATTTGTGTTTTCAACTAATCCACCATATTAGTTTTTTTTTAGTTATTCTTATAAACATTGTGGATATATAAAAAGCCAGCCGCCACCTTAACGGACAGAAATACTTAAAATATTTTTTTAGTAATTTTCTCAATATAATTTATATTTTAGTTCAATTTAATAATATTGTAAATGTATTTTGACTGTACATAATTATATTTTTTTTGTTGGAAAAAATATATAAATATCTAAAATTTTATTTAACATTTAATGAAAGAAAAAATATAAATATAAGAAATGATATGATGCTATAATAATATAAAGATAAAAAAATATATTAATAAAATATTTAAATATGATTACTCTTTGATCTCTTTTTTTTTTCCAATTATATGTTTACTACACCGATGCTGTCATACTTTCTCTCTGATTCATCACATAACCAAAAAATCAGTCACCTTAAAATTTTGTTTTTGTTTTTCATTATCCTTTTTGTTGGCCTAGGATATGCCAACACCCCTTAAAATAATTTTTTTTTAAAAACTCTGCTATTTTATTTACATAGTATTGACAAATTTATTTGAATAAGGCACATTCATCATTATTTACTCATTTTGTAAACAATGTACTTTAAAGATTTATATTTATTTATTAAATAATGTAATAGGACATAATTAAATATAAACATTTTTTTAGGAAAAATATAAACACGTTTTTAGGACATCGATATTTCATACTTTCTCTCTTATTCATAAGATAACTGAAAAATCAGTCACCTTCAGATTTTGTTTTTGTTTTTTCCACTCCTTTTTTGGTGACATGGGATATGCCACCAGGGTTTTTAAATAATTAAGGAAAACTGTCTTTATTATATTTTTTTATGTAGACTGTAGCCACAAATTCATTTGAATAAGGCTCCTCTTAAAAGAAAACAAATTTTAGTATATTAAAATTCAATGGTACATCATCATTTGCTTGTTTTATAAACAATGTCCCTTAAAAAGAGTTGTTTTTATTTATTAAATCATGCAACAATAAATAATTAAATATAAAATATAGTTTATATTAAAATTTATTCTTATATTACAAATTAAGACACACAATTTAGAAAATGACACTCAAATATTCTCTATTAGATATTTTTTATCTTTGTTTTAAATAATTAAGAAAAAACTGTCTTTAAAATTAAGTTAATGATTATATTTATATAATTTTATAAATTATAAATAGATAAAAAATTTAAAATTTTAAATCTTGATTATATAAGATGTTTTCGCTTAAACTTACTTACTTTTATTATTATAAAAATAATGATATAAGTTGATAATAATAAATTTAATTACTCAAATTAAAATATATATGTATTATATTTACTTAATTATTATATTTAAAAAATTATAAATTAAAAAATAAATAAAAAAAATTATTTTAATTATAATATTTATATAATTTTATAAACTAAAAAATAAATTCAACAAATCGCTCAATTAAATACAAATTTTCTGCTCATTTTTTTATTATTATAAAAATAAAATATATTATAAAGATTTCAAACATTACCTCGTCAACTAATAAAAACTATCTCTCAACTGTATTAACTCATCCTATTTTTTTCGTTATTGAACAACTAATAAAACATTGTCTCTCAACTATATTAAAATATCATATTTTTATATTTTTTTATATATTTAAAACTTTAATTATTTGTCTATTCTAATTTATTCTCGTTTATCTTTATTTTTAAAATAAATTTTAATAATTTTTAATAAAATTTCTTATTAGTTAAGGATAATTTTATATCACAATATAAATTATATATTTTAAATTTAAAATATTAAGGCATGTTTAAAGACATTTGTTTAGTATTAATTTTAATTATAATGTAATTTATTTTAAAATATTTTTTATAATCAATTTTAATTATATAAAAATAAACATTTACGATACCAATTAAATTCTAAAATGCTTATACTTAACTCATCGTCTCAACCTATGAAATTACTTTTCAATATTTTATTAATCGTGTACTTTTGTTAACAAGTAGCAATCGAAACTTCATCTTCAACAGGCTGGTTTCAATTTTAATGAAAATTCATTATAAACAAGGATTACTCTGTGAATGAAGATTAGCCACCGTGTTGGTATTGTGGTGGAGGTAGCGCTAGATATCTTAGGGAGTAATTTATTTAAAAATAAAAATTAATAGTTATTATTATGAAAAGAGTAAAAAATTAGGAAAACAAAATATATAATTTTAACATATTTTATATGTAAGTTTTTAAAAATGAGGAGGAATACATTTACACCCATTAATTTAAGTGTGGATCTGTCGTTAGATGAAGATAATAACAATAATAAGAATGGTTATTAAAATTTTATTAGCCTTTTTTTTATTTTCATTAAGAATACTTTTTAGTGAATGACTAAAGTTCAGCTAAGTAGGTTTGTCTCTTTTAATAATGTAAAATCAAATGTTTAGATAAGTTGAAGTTTGAGAAATGAATGTGTTTGAAAATTATAATAAGATGAAGCAGTTGTAAAAATATATAATTCTTTTTTTATATTAAAATTATTAGTAAAAATTTGAACCTCCTTCAATCATAAGTCTTGGATAGCTGCACCTCAAAACAGTCCATAGATTGCTACTAGCGATGATAGTGATCGTGCAGGAAGAAAAAACAATGAAAATGATGGTGGTGGAGTAAATGACAAAAGTGACAACAACAATGGTGATAATAATAAGTTGGTGATGGCTGATAATAGTAATGACAAATGTAATAATAATGATGTCAATAATTATAATAATAACTATAATAATGATAATGATAAAAATGGTGGTGACAATTATATTGTGGAGGTAAACAATAATAATTAGGGATGACAATTGGTTGGTGATAAGTTTGACTCTTTTTGTTTATATTTTTATAAAAGGTTGGGTGAGTAAGAATTTGAATACAAAACATGTGGATTTAAATTTTTAATACTCATCTTCATCTTCATTGGATTTATTAGGTTTGGATATATCTGCGAGTAACCTTTTATACTATTTTTTTTATAATTTTAATTTAATTTTTTATTTTTAAATAAATTATATATTTAATTATTGATTATATTCTAATTCAAATAATATATAAAAATAATGAATAACAAATAAAATAAAAAATTATATTATATATTTAGTTAAATATGTCAATTTATGTTTGTTTTTTTTAATAATCATTATAATTTAAATTATTTAATTATTAAAC
>JAMLFT010001664.1:0-29442 GCA_026544285.1 Pachyrhizus erosus
GTAATTATTTTAAAAATAATTATTTAATATTTTTTTTAACTTAAAAGTTAAATGTAATTATTTAAAATTCATTAATGTAATAATAATAATAATTATTATTATAATATAATGTGTAAACGAATAAAATATTTACGAAATTTTATATAAGACATGTGTTATTTAAAATTTTATATAATTGATATGTGTAATTCAAATTTTAAAAAGCTATAATAAATTAATATAGATGTTAAATAGAAATTATTTTATATATAGTATAGACAATAAAAAAAAGTTAGATAATTTTATAAGGTTTAAAGTGATATATTGAGCATGCCCTTTAATTTAAGAGTTAAAAATATCAAGTTCCATTATATTCTTTTAAAAAGAAAACATTCTCTATATATCTCATATTACTACTGACAAAATAACACTCAAATTAATTCTCAATCTGCTTCAACTCTCCAACTCCTCTCATTTCCAATGGTTGATGCCTAATTATGGTTTTTTAAAAGTTGTTAAGACCCTAATTTTTATAATTAATTCATTACCTGCAAAATGTCTGAGACATCTAGATAATGGATAGTAAAAAGAAAAAGTAAGAAAAAGAGATTTATAATTTGTTATATTTTAGGTAATTTTTAACAGTGGAATCCATTTTGGGTTTTTATGACAATTTTTGTAGAGGCCATTTATCGACAACTCAGTTAAGAACTGACATTATTTTTTGTTCCAATACAAAAGCTTAGTGTGAGGTTCTTATTTTTTTATTCTTTTCTCTCTCAGCATTAGACGCTCACCTCTCATTTTTCTTCTTCTCTGGCTTTTATCTTGTCTCTCACTTGCCATGTAAAATGCAATTTTTTTTATTTTCAACAACTCAGTTCTTGAGAGTTATTTTATAAGAACCGGTTCTCTAACATGAAAGATAACACACTTTTCTCTAATAGAAGAAGAACTGAGCAAAAATAGGTTCTTAGATGTAAGAACTCTCTTTTGAGAATCTCCATTAAAGATGCTCTTGTATTGTCAAAATTGAGTTTTCATCCTTATTGTTAGAAAAAATAAGGAGTCTCTTAAGTTCAATAAAGCTTTTCATTTATAAATAATTATAAAATTATTATTTACTTTTATTTTTAAAATTATATAAAAATAGTGAAAACAATAATTTTTATACGAATCTTTAAAAATAGGAAGCAAAATAAACTAATAAGACAACTTTTTTATAATAATGTATTTGTCAAAGTAGGGAGAAAAAAAAAAAAAAGAAGTTTCTTAGTTGTGGTTACACCAAGTATAAATTTTGTAGAAGTTGATTGCGACCAGAACTATTTTGGTTGGTGCAAATGTGCAATGGTCACGAGAATAAAGAGAGCGTATGTACTTTGTTATTGGATGGTAGTTTTTCTTTCGTAATTATTTACTTCCTTTCAATTTAACCTCCTTCAAAATGCAAGGTTCGTTTTTGTCTATTGGCATGCCTTGTCAATTTTGGTTTGGACATTTGAATAGACTAGTGATAAATTTATACAGAAGGTAATTAAAATGACATCAGATACATAACGAATAAAATATGCAAAGGATGAAGATACATATATTTTATTTTATATGTGTAAAAGTCCCAATAATGTATATTGCAACGACGGGAGTTGGCTGCCACAGTGAATGTCAACTAAATAATTATGCATTTGTGTGACCAAATTTTAAAATGTCAGTGGACCTCAAATTTTGGCGTCGGTATATGCATTTCATGCCTATAATTCATACACATTTTTTTAGTTATAGACTGCATGTGTTTTTTTTAGAAACATTTTTTCTCAAATGAAGTAGAATTATTAAGGACAATAAAGCATTGGTTCTGAACATTTAATATAATATAATTGTGATACTTATAATAGACATCTGCATTCACAATATAAAATGATTTTTAAAAAAATCAGAATAAAAGAAGATTGGGAAAGATCTTCTTCTTTGTTTCTAATCACAAATATTTATTACTTATTAGCTAACATTACATAGCAATGCGGAGTATTATTAATGTTTATTACATAACTCGTTTAATTATCAAATTACATAAAAGGGAAAGAATCTTCAATCTTTCCGCAACAAATATTTATTTGATTTTCTATTAAACTTTGTTTTTTAAACATGGTCCGGGAAGAGAAGCTTATTGTTCTTGTTGGTTCTGTTACTTTATATTTCTAAACTGGAATGGTAGTGAAATATCAGCTAAAGTGGGGGAAGAAGGCTTCCGACCATGGGTTTGATGAAGCATTTGGGTAACCTTTGGCTTTGGGGAAAGCTAAAATCGAAAATTCTCCAACTTTATGGCCTAAAAAATTAACAAAGTGAATAAGAGACAGTAAGTCTCTTTAGAAGAAAGAATCCCCTTTTAATTGGGGCAAAGGATAGAAAAGTAATTTGGGACATTTAGAATGTACTTAAGCCGCCGAGCCATAAACAAATACAAATGGCTTCGCTGGGTCTCAGCGACGTCGTTTAGGTCTAGAAAACAGCAAGTGCGCATGCGGTTGGGGAGGCACAAGACAAGACACAGGCGAGGCTACAACCACCACCACGGCACAATGCACAATGCACAATGCACAACAACAATAGTGTCTCACTCTAACATCACATGTAATGTGAGGATGTTGACATGTTAAAAATAAAAGGATGAAGTCAAGGTGACTTTACCTTATAACCTGTGTGACCCACACACACCTTCATTTCCTAGTCTGCTAAGTTCAAACCAACAATAAAGGCTCTCACTGGCCCCCACCACTACCCTCACTCACCACCTCCAATCCTACCTTGTTCATTCGTGGTGGACTGGACCCAAATAATGGTTCTATGCCCACATGGGACATGCCTTTCACTTATTCAGCCATCGCCATGTCATTTTTATTTTCTCCTTCTCAACTTCACACACGTTATATGCTAAATGCCAATTTTCCCATCACACTCTCTGCTCTTTTCATCCTTTTTTTTAATTAAAAATGCCCCACAGGTTGGTTGTAAAGTTGAGTATTCAAGTTCAAGTTTTGTTTTTAATTAATAAATTTGGAAGCACGTGTCTTTTTAATCTCTACTTTAGAGGAAAACAAACAAAATAATAATTTGCGAATTTTAATTGCATTTTCAAGACATGGAATCGGTTGTAGCAAATCAATGGGATGCATGTCATGTCTTCATAAATTTCTAACAAAATAATTTAAGGCAATTATCATAATTGAAAATCATGATGTCTTAACAAAGTATTGCCAAGACATGTACAATTTTTACTTTCGGATTTAACTTCAAGCCATGTCTGTGTCGAGCAGCATAAAACTAAAACTATGATCACATTTGTCCTTCTTTATTTGGATTTATGATAATGCACTTCACTGATTAGTGAAAACAACATTTTTCTTACCATGTGTCGCCATTTTACGTATCAGTACTGTCGCGAGAGATTTTCATGTAGCCACTCTACAAATGAATTGACAATTAGTAAATAAAAACAGTTGTAAGTATGATTTAAAGAAAAATCAAAATGGTTGGTTGATAAAATGCAACTGCGTAATGTTTATTTGTGTTCCTTAATGAACGATCTAAGATTCGAATATTCTGAGACCTAAACTAGCCACCGGAAGGGCAATAGGGTGATATGTCATACTCCTCTTTCTGAGTCAATTTAAATGGTCATCTGGTCACAATGAGCTATAATGGTGTAAAAGCATCATTAATTGGTTGGCTTATGATAACCATTGTTGTAAATTATTGTAGCCTGTGCCTTTTATACAATTCCTAATTAGGGGATCAGATCTGCTGCAATTATTTTTTCTTTTACATATATATATATATAAACAAAATAGAATATATTACCTAGTTGGGTGTAAGAGGTACTAAACTGGAAAAATAAGAGTTTACAGAAAAGAACGTACCCATACCAAAGGCAACTCACACAAAAGGCTTACCAGTTGTAATTATTTTTTTCAACTGCACAAAATCTTAATCTTCAAAAATGTTTCATTTTGTATTAAAGCATATTTGGTTGTAAAACTCAGTTACTATGGATGGATAATTATTTGATTACATCCTGAGCAATTATGCGTTGAATTTTAGGAGATTCAATTTCTTAGATGGGCATAGACACGCAAAATGGTTACAGGCCGAGTTTACTACAAGCCTAGGTGAAAATAAGTTACGTCACGTTAAATTTTTTATGACAGACTTCGACCTTAATTAAAAATATACTGTTTGAGTTTTACCTATATATTTCAGATTTTTTTTAAAAGATTTAGTTTTATAATAATTTAACACTTAGATAAAGATAAAAATATATATATTATATTTTATAAGAATCCAATTTAAGTTATTTATATGATATTTATATATTTTTAAGATTTAAATTTGACATTTACGATAATTTATTTAAAAATATATTTTATAATAATAAATCTAAAATAAGATATACATTTATCTTTTAATAAATTTATAAACTTAAACTTAATTCTTTATATAAATCAACATATTTTATAATAATATTAACAATAAATATTTACTAATGTTTATTTAAATAAGTGAACCTATTAGATCTAAAGATTTTTTAAATAATTTAAAATTTAATATTTTTAACTAAATAGACTTTAATGAAAATCTTAGTCTAATTTCAAAAAGTTTGGCTAATTTATAAGCTCTTATTGAATTGTCTAATATATTTTCATTCCCACTCAAGTATTAAAATATCAAAATTTATCTAAAATTTATATGACAATCTATTATTTCTAAATCAATTTATAAAATATATTGCACTTTTTATTCTAAATACTACTCATTCCAAAAAGGCAAAAAGGACATGTAACCTTTAAAAAATATAGACAAAGGATATTTCATTCAAACAACATGTCTTCTTTTTTATTTTTTTCTCATTTGTTGTTTTAGATAAACATAAATGATGTGTTTAACATGGGTCAAAGATATGTTTCCAGGTGGAATGATGATGTGCTCAAGATGGATCGCTGTTTTGAGACTAGATTCTTAAAGAGTATTGATTCTAGCATGGTCTAATAAATTGAAATTGAAATTCTTCCAATTTTGATTAATAGTCTTATGTAGTTGAGACACTGTAAATTGAGTCAATGATTATCATAGTAGTTAAAAATGAGTTAGATACACTGATTTAATTGGAGTTTAAATTCTCTTGAAAATAATGATATTCAGTTTAACGTAACGACAAGATAATTTTATACCAAAGTTGAAATACAACCTTCTATCCTTGAGTGTATCATATGCATTCGTCATCTGAGTATTTAATCAATCGTTATAATTTGGAGCTTAAAACAGCTTAAACCGATAACCCATTTTACAAGTTGAACTAACAACCCAATCCGAAAGAGTTTGGATTCAGAAATGTTAAACATGGTAAGGAAGGAGGGAGAAGAAAATAGGACTTGGACTTTTCATTTCATAATAAACAAAACGAAGATTGAATTTGACAATTTTACGTCACAAAATTACAAAACCACAATGCCACAGTAGCGTGACATAACATATCATGATTTAATAAAATAATTTAAAGTTATAATATCAAAAATATCAAAACATACAATTTACAAACTTATGGATAAAAATTAAAATGAAAACTAAAATATGGTTATCAGTGATTGTATCAAAACCAATATTAATTTGATTGAATTAGAATTGGACTTGAATGTCTTAATTAAGTAATATTTCAACTTCAAATTTTAAAAGTGTTTAAACAAATTCTATTGTAATAAAATTAATTAATATTTATACTTACAATATTATAATAATAACAAAAATAAAATTACAATGTCAAAAGTAACACTAACAATTCATAAAACAAGGTTTAATTATCTTCTTGATTCGTATAATTACAAGAAATTTCTATTTTAATACTATTATATGAGATTTTAGCTTTTGAAATATATCTGAAAATCACAACAAAAACAAAGAGCGATGCAATGAGGTACACATTGGTGATTTAGATCAGCCTCCATTTAAGTGCCCTACTGCTTTCAAACTTTCATCTTGGGGGTGCTCTCTTTCTGGCTTTCTCTTTCCCTCGTAAACTTTACATTTATGGTTAGTTAGGTACAGAACAGATCCATTGAGATCAGCCAGCCGAAAACGTTCTTGCTTGAGACGTTAACGTGTGTGAGGATTTTTTTTTTTTATCATAGAAGAAATGTTACATTTACCAATCTGTTTTTCCTAGGATGACATACAGAACAAGCAAGAATTGCAGAAATAGAATATATAATTTCACTTTCCTATGCCAAGTAATGGAAACCAACTAACCTAAATGGTTTTTGTTATATAAAGGGCCAGGACCTAGACCAACTAGCAAATTTTATTTCTTGGCCTTTTAGCATGCTTCGTGTAAGCTTTTGCCAAAAAATAAAACAAAATAAGCTTTTAGTAATAGATTAATTAAAAAAATTCTAACATGATTCAAAATTTACCAATTCTGGTCATTCAAACAAAAAGTTTACCTTGTATTAGCCAAGGTCATAAGAACCAAATAAGTCCTGCCATCTCAATCACTTGATTAACTCGAGAACCTCTAAGTTAGTTGTAGTTAGAAAATAATTGAATCTTATCTAACGTACATAATTTGAAATATGACTACTCACTTATTCACAAATGGATAAATAATTAAATACTTAATTTCTCAAATATCTTTGACACAAGGTACTAGTCTTGAATATGAGAAGCTCACAATGTAAATCTCTTACTCAATCATTTTTCTGACTAAATAAAATGAAGTAATTTAATCACTAAACATATCATTGCCTATGAACACAATCACGACTCCTTTTTCTAATTATGTTTTTCTAATACAAGAAATTTTTACTTTGTTGAAAACTTACTTTTAAGGTTGGAGTCTCTACAAGTAGCATCAACTCTTTTCTAACAATATTTGTGAAGCTCCAAGAGTCATAGTAACATATAATACTTGTTTTAGAAAACAATTTTATAACTAAAAACACTCACATTAAGCTTTTTCATAAACAAAATTAATTAAATCAAAACTAATATATTCAATGTCATTTTTTTATATAATTTATAGAGATTCTATTAAGAAGCATTTAATACATCTTAAATGTATTTAATTATTTAATAATTATTTATAGATCTCATGTTATAAATGTAGAAAGTATTTATTTAAAATAAGTTATCATATTTTTTTCTAGACAATGAAGTTATCATATATTAAAGCATATACAAATATAATTTTTATACTTTAAATACAATTAAGCTATTTCTTAATAAACATTTCTACATTTGTAACACTGGTTAAATCCAAATTATTAATAGCTATCTTTTATTGATTGTATATTCTAGTAGTAACGGTGGGCACTTAAATAAGATTAAATGCATAAACTAAAATGGACAACAACCATTTACGAGAGTATCATAAAACAAGAAATATATAATAACTTCCAATCTCTGTTAATATGACGTTAATCAATAGATATTTTCAATTCTTAGATTAACAAACTTATTTTTAAAACAAATTTATGATTAAATTTTTACTTTTAATAGATAAAATCTGGAGACTATTAATTAAGCTAGATGCAACAATATTATGTGAATTGATTTACATGAATGATGATATTTTAAGTTTTGTTGAAAATTTTAAAAATACAAAATTAAATTATTATATATTTAAATAATGAAAAAGAAGGAATAATTGAGTTTTTGTTTAGTTTTGTAATATTATGTTAGGCAAGCACGTGAAATGGTGTGAGATGGTGCCACGTTAAGGGGAGAAGGAACCTAAGGAGGAGTTTGGGGGTTCATAACATAACTACACATACATGCATTGCATACATAAGAGGAGGAGTATTTAAGCTCAACACAAACACATAACAATCATAGAAATTTATAAACCCCTTTCACAGGCCTAGCTTAGCTACCTTCTTTTTCTTCTTCTTCTTCTTCAACCTTCTCCTTCGATTTGGGCCCAACACAACACCATTGGCTCCGATCACTGCGCAACCCAATTCCATGGCGGCTGGCCCAACCTCACCCTCCGATCGACCCATCATGCTTCCTCCCCCAATGCTCGTCTCCGACTCCTTCGCCAAGGACGCCATCCTCGCCTGGTTCCGCGGCGAGTTCGCCGCCGCCAACGCCATCATCGACGCCCTCTGCGCCCACCTCGCCACCTCCGCCCAAGACTACGATGCTGTCTTCGCCGCTATCCACCGCCGCAGGCTTAACTGGATCCCTGTCCTCCAGATGCAGAAGTACCACTCCATCGCCGACGTCACCCTCGAGCTCCGAAGAGTCTCTGAGAGAAACGGCAACGCTGACGACGACGACACCTCCAAACACAAAACCGACGAGAAAACGACGCCGTCGGAGAGTGTCGGAAATGGCGGCGGCGGTGATGAACACGAGGAGTATGAGTCCCCCGAAAGCGAAATTACTGATTCAGGTAAATAAAATAATTAAACTCTTTTTTTTTTTCTTTTCTAATTCCTCTATTTTTAAAATCAATGGAGATGAAGTTTTAATGAACGTCACAAGATACACTTGGTTTTGGTTTCTCAACTCTTTCACGGGTTTATGCTCTTTCCTTTCATTCAAAATCAAAACGCGTAATTTTAAGAAACGACTGTGAAGGATTTTTTTGGGATCATTCATTTATTACCGATGAAAATTTAAATTGAAAAGTTTTTATCTGGTGATCTTTTTGACCGGAATAAAGCAAGAAACTTTATGTGTTTATCTTGGAAAGAGCGAATTTTTATTGTTATTGTTTTTTTTTTTTTCATGATTCGAGTTACGGAGAAGGAAAATTGTATATGTAACCAGGTGATATTTGTCAGCAAATCCGATGTGTGAATTTGTTGTGTACTGTTTTGTTTTGCTGAAGTCAAATTTCTGTTGCGTAATAGTTGGTTTAACATTTTTTTCCATATTTATTTTTGCTGACGTTCAATTTCACGATTTTAAAGCAAAGAAAATCCCAGGTTAAAATTTTGGCTTGCATTAATTCTTTTTAGGGTACAAAGAAGGACGATAGTGTTAAAGTAAAGGAAAGTAGTTACACACGCAGGGCATGTGGTTGATATTTTTTTCATTACTTAAATGGGGTTTACAGTTTTGAGAACAACGAGGCACAGGAAAAGGTTCGGGTGCGTTCGGTGTTACTGTTAGTTTGGGGAGTGCAAATACTATTAAACAGCACACTAGGTTAAGGTTGGAATAGAAAGTATAGATCTAGAAGTGTGTGCAATGATTTTTATTACAGGCGACGGGACCACCCAAGGCAAGTGCATGATGTGTCGTTGACGTCACTCTTGCTGGGTTCGGGTTTGGGTATGTGGGTCTTGGCATCTTGGGTACCCGTCCCTATCACCCCTCTGAGTTAGTGACCTGTCCCAGTTTGCGGGTCAACTTTGTCTTGCTTGCTCCTTGGCTCAGGGATCCAAATCCGATGAATGAATGATTTATGATTAGCTGACATGATTTATATATGTTACCAAACGCGCTCTAGCCACCGGGTCTAAAAACGTTGCAGGGGGGTATGTATGTCTGACAATTCTAAGTACTCCAATAATATCTTTTCGCAAACCTTTATTTACTGAAAAAACTAAATGTATTTATCTTTTTATTTAATATTTGTTTTGTACTAGATTATTAGAAAGATCAGTAAAAAATATAAACAGTTTCATGTACATAGAAGAAAAGAAAAACAAAGCTGCAAATGCTCGAGCTAAAAAAAAAGAGAATATGTTCAGTTGGCGGGATGTATTTATTTGGAAAGCAGACATGTAATTAATGTTTACACTGGCCTGCTGCCCCTTTTGGCACTATATATCTAATGTCGTAGTGCACTCACATTGGTGGTGGACGCCAAGATGACAAATGTTTCTTGACAAGTGTTATATTGTGAAATTTCAGTAAACATAAATGTTTAATTGTTATGTCACAATGCTGTAAACAATGACAACAGGGGTTGACTAAATCATAAAAAAGTAAATGGACAGGTAGAAACAGATATGCAGAGCCAGTTAATCGAATTGGTGATCGTTCATTTAAGTTATTTGGGGAAACGCAACCTATGTATTCAGTGTTGTCAACTGTATTGATGCTTAGGATGGAAATATTTTTGTCCTTTTCTGAGTATTGAAATTTGCATGGAATTTTTTGGTTTCATGTGCAGGATCTCAAGAAATGCAGGCCAGTCCCATGAACGTTAATATATGTTCTAATCATGAAGAGTGTGAAGGACGTTCTTCACAGTTTAAATTGACAAAAGGTTTCACAGCAAAAGAGCCGGTGAAGGGACATATGGCAAGTTCTTTATTTCACAAACTAAAAGTACATTTTTTAAAATTTTAATAACGAAGAATGGTTTGAGAATTTTCATAACCCCACTAGTTTATGCGTTAAGAAGCAGCCGGCTTTTGCTGATTAACGGCTATTTGAAATTGACAGGTGAATGTAGTAAAAGGATTGAAGTTATATGAGGACATTTTCGCTGATTCAGAACTGTGCAAGCTGACAGATTTTGTGAATGAGATCCATGCTGCTGGCCAGAATGGGGAACTGTCGGGTAAACCACCACTGATCTTTATGTGTCTGTGTATTCTCACGTTTTATTTCTTTATGTCATGAATCACGACAATTTTCGAGGTTACTGTTTGTTTGGACAATCACATTTGTCTCTTTACAATATTGTGATTATATCTCTTCCTTGTATTTGTTTTACTTTTTTTGTCGTCAACGCCTAATGCAAGCTGTTTTTGTTGTCTACTTTCTTTAAAATACTAACCAAATATTCTTGTATACATGTAGGTGAAACTTTTATATTATTCAACAAGCAGATGAAAGGGAACAAGAGAGAGCTGATTCAGCTGGGTGTTCCAATATTTGGACAGATAAAGGAGGATGCAAAAAGTAAGATTTTTAAAGAAATTGTGATAACATATAACTGTTTTACTTTACCATAACAATTTGATTCTTCTGATTTCAGTAATGAATCTAGTGATTCTCTTTTAATTCTGTTTTTCATTTTCGACTTTTGTTTAAAGGCAATATAGAGCCAATTCCAGCACTTCTCCAAGGTCTCATTGATCACCTTATTCAATGGCAATTACTTCCCGAGTACAAAAGACCAAATGGTTGTATCATCAACTATTTTGAAGAGGTAAACATTACATACTTTCCCGCTTACTCCTCTTAAGTTCTACCAGTACTAGTCAACTATGTACTACAATCATTTACAGAGACCAATGAAATAACCATTTAGCAATACCTGTATAATTTCACTATTTTAGGGGGAGTTTTCTCAGCCATTCCTGAAACCACCGCATCTGGATCAACCCGTGTCCACTCTTCTTCTCTCTGAATCAACTATGGCTTTTGGGCGTATACTTATGAGTGAAAATGATGGGAACTACAAGGGACCACTCATGCTCTCATTGAAGAAGGGGTACATATTAAAGAACTTATACTCTTTGCAGTCCTAATCTTCCATTTATTAATTAAGATTCTAGTCACAATGCTGGATACAAAGGAAGAAGTACCTTCAACATTTATAGGACAGAATGTAAGTGAATAAGGTGAAGTGATAGTTTTTTAGAGGATGCAACTATGTGTGCATATAATACGCATATCATTGGGTTAGATTGTTTCTCTGCTTTTGTTTTTTTTTTTCTTTAGTAACAAACAAACTTGCTGACACTCAAGGGGAGGACAAAATGGATGGTTTGTGTCCTAGAAATGTCAATTGCTAGATTGTAGTTGAACTGACACCTAGTTTACATTTTCAGTATAAGCGTCACATAAGAAGGGTCCAGTCTGACCCTGAAAAGCTGACTTTTCCATACACAATCTGTATGTCACTCATGCAGCAGGTAGTAACTTCATCAGCTAAGTCGAGTCTTGTTCTAAGATTAAGCATCAAGTTCCTAAACACTTAATGTCTGATTAGCTGCTGAAATATTTTTAAGGAATGTTAGTTATGACTATCATTTGATGGTGAGTCCGTGGCCTCATGCCATTTTAGTTGTGTTAGCATTTGACTCCAGTCCTCTCCTGATGAGATAAGACTTTTGTTGCTGTTGTTGTAGCATTTGGTTCCAACATCCAATTAGGGGCTGCATCCAGATGTACTGATAGGATTGACACATGAAGCATAACTTTAATTTTTTGCTTTATTATGTTTATTATTTTTATAAGCATCACTAGAAAATGGATTTTTTTTCTTTTTTCTTTTTTCTGGATACAAAAATTGCAGGATGTGTCGTGTGCAAGGAAATTGAGCTTATCATACATAACACTAATATTTTAAACTGATGAGTAACATGTAATTGACTTGGACCAAACACTTTTATTTTTCAGGTCTCTTTTAGTGATGAGAGGAAACAGTGCTGACATGGCAAGGCACGTAATGTGTCCATCCCCTAACAGAAGGGTCAGCATCACCTTCTTCAGAGTGAGGCCAGACTCCAACCAATGCCAATCACCAACTCCTACCATGACAAGTGCGATGACTCTGTGGCAACCTGGCATTGCTAGTCCATATGCTTTGCCCAACGGTGCTCTAACTAGTTATGAAGGTATGGACATGATGCCCAAATGGGGAATGCTTCGTGGCCCAATGGTGATGCTAACCCCTATGCGTCCTGTGGCGCTGAACCCCCGCAAACTTGCTGGTGGTGGGACTGGGGTGTTTTTGCCCTGGAATGTGCCATCTAGAAAACCTGCCAAGCATCTTCCCCCACGTGCCCAAAAAGGAAGGCTTCTCACATTACCCTCCCCTGTTGAACCACAAATGGGAGAGTCCACTTCCGAACCAAGCATTTGTGTTGAAGGATAAGGACAAGTTTAGTTCTGAAGCAGCCTTGGGTTTGAAGAAATGTGAATCAAGAAAGGTGGCTTCCACGACTCAGTTATTTGCTCTACACTGTGGAGCATTTTATTTTGTTGTACAAACACGGCCCCACCCCAAGTGCTGCATGAGCAGTTTGGTTCATTCTTTTTCTTTTTTTCCACTCTTTTGCCCTTTGGATAGATTAGAGTCTAGTGGTGTTCAAAACGGTTTTCCATGTCTGCCAATCACGGCAAGAGCTTTAGTAGAGTAGTCAAGCTTTCAAATTTGAAGAGTGTGAATTATATCTGACGGTAGCATTTTGTAAGAATGATATTTTAAGTTAATCATCTTTTTAGACAAATCAATTCGTCACCATGATGTTTACTTACGATCATATACTTGCTATTGTTACTTGTGGCTGTGGATTGTTTTAATTATTCTTGTATCGGTTACTTATAGGTAGCCACCTCTGGTCTCATAATTAGATGCTTGACAAATGACACTGGACACAATTTCAGCCGAATATTTTCCGTGATTTATATTATTCATACAAAACACTAACATTATTTTTCTCCCTTTTTATCTTTATAATATCACTTATCTTAACACAAATTTCTCTTTATTTTTTTCTCATATCTCTTTTCTCTTATACAAAAGCTTTACAAAAACGAACTACGGTTAGCATTTCTCATTTCCAGCATATCCGGACTAATGCTGCTCGTGGCTTACTACCTTTTCGTTTTTATATAGTTAATGTGAATTACTTTAGTTTATTATGTCCGTTTCTAATTTAGTTAGCATTTACCATCATAATCAACATCCAAAATCTGAAGGGGGAAATGAATGGAAACTTCGTTACCTATTTTGAATGATCGCCATATCTTATAGCAGTCCAATTTGAAACATGTTAAGACTCCATGAGAATTTTTGGTTTGGGAGTGTCTGATGTTGTCCGTGTCTAACTTTTACTAATTTGATATTAGCTTCATGTCTTGATTTTTAAGAGAACTGCGAGAAATTCGTTCGTTTACTCTGTTTAGCTTTGATTACTCGTGTTTACAGATAAAGTGAGCATAACTCAAGTTTAAGGGATATATTACTGGTCATGCCTAATAAGTACTAACTCATAAGTTGTCAAATAAGGCAGCGGCATACTTAGAACAGGGGATAGTGAATACGTCTGTCTGATAAAGGTCACCACCACTCACAATATATTGATGAATAACCAAAACATGGAACAGAATTCGAGACTATAACATAGAAACAGTTACTTTTTCATGCATTTTAGGTACAGAACAAACAACAACAATACTACTATCCCAGTTTCTGAAAGTATAAAAAATTGACAAATTTCTTACGTGAAAATAACACTTGCACCATACACTTCCATTGGAAATCAGAACATAATGCATCAAACACTTCAAGCCTTGGCAGGCTCATCATCATCTTCAATGTCCCAACTCAAGTCCTCCTCCTCTTCCGCAGCACTAAGTCGCTTCCTTAAATCAACTTTACTTGTGCTACCAATCTGCGTTTTCTTTTCATCAATACTGCTAAGATCCTCAATTTCATCCCACCCAAGGTCCTCCTCCTCCTCCTCATTTGCCGAGTGCTTAATTTCATTCTCCGAAGATTCCTTACTTTTACTGGAAGGTTTCTCATCACCGCCCTCCCTTTCCTTTATCACCTTCTCGTCAGGTTCACCCGCAGAATCGTTCTTGCTCACACCATCATCCACTTTTGACTTTGATGCTTCATCAACACCACCCATCTCACCAACAGATTCAGATTTCTCAACCTGTGGTCCCTCAACAGACTTATCCACCTTGTTGCCAACTTCCTCATTTTGCAATAAATTGTCTGTCTTTTCTACTTTGGACTCCTCTTCCAAATTCAATCTCTTTGCTCCCCTCTCATTGCCCCCAACATGTAACTGGGTATCCACATTTTCACCACCAACCTCTTTATTCATAACCACAGGTTTAGCTTCGACTCTATGTTCATCATCTTCTTCAACATCCCAACTCAAATCCTCATCTTCCCCAGACATTCCACTCACAAGCCTAGCCCTAACATCTTCAGCTTTCTTGAGCTTATAAACCTTATAATAATACCTATACCAGAAAGTGTCATGATCAACACTGTTCGGAACAACCCTTTTATAAACACTCTCCATAGCATCATTCTCTCTGAAAAGCCCCTCCATTTCCTCACTCTTCTCCTCCAATGAAAACTCTAATTTCCACGCATTGAACTCATTCAAGTCCTCGGGCTCCTCAGAGTAAGTACTAACATCACCCTGAATGGCACGAACCTGAGCGTCGAACCTACTGTACCGCATCGAATCCAAGCTCTTCCTATTGGCGCTATTATTATTATTATTATTATCGGAATCGGAATCGAGATCGACGGCGAGGATGGCATCCTTACCTTGAGATATGATCTGAGCCGTTCCTTTGACGACGGTGTTTCCGAACTCGTCAATGACGTGACCCACGGTGCCGAGAGAACCCTGCGCGACTTCGATCTCTTTCCGCAAACCGGTGCCGAATTCCTGCAGATCGCGACGGTAGGTCTCGATTATGAATTCCGATTTCGAAGTGAGGGTTTTGATGAGGCCGCCGAAGTTCCAAGCGTCGGAGGCGCCGGAATCAGTGGTACCGGATAGGGTCCGGGAATCGGGATCCGGAGCTTTGTCTGGCGGCGCATTGGTGGATCCGGATTCGGGTCGTGGAGGGTCCGGGTCGTCTAAGAAAACGGATTTAAAGAGATTCATGTGGAAGGGAAGGGAAAGAACGATGATGGCGGAAGGAATTGAGTATAACGAATTTATGGCATTCTAGTTCGGGAAAAGTGAGCTTCAAGCTTAATTATTATTATTTTTGTTTGAATACTTACACTTGAAGGATATAGTTCCAAAAGGAAATCAAAATACAATTCCAATATTCATTATTCTTTTTTCTAATTGAAAAAATATCATCGTTATGCTTGATAATTTACTCACCGCGGCCTTATCAATGATACACTCCATTTTTTATTTTTAGTTTTTATAAAATTAATAGATTTTAAGAGATGTATTTAATTAGAATTTTAAAAATATATAATTTATTTTTAGTATTCAATCAAAATTTTAAAATAAGATAAAAAAAATATAAGATTTTTATTTAAGATTATTATAATTTTTTTATTAATATCAACAAAATTTTGTAATATTCATAAAATTTTAACAACTTAAAAAATTTAGTATTCAAAATTTACAAATTTTAATAAATTATTTTATATATTAGACTTCGATAAATTTTATATAACTTTCTAGTTATATATATAAATTTTAAATTTATGTAACAATATCATCAAACCTTTAAGACTTTATTACTAATTATAAATTTCTTTTTTAATATAGATAATACTAATAGAATAATTGATTATATTTTTATTCAGTCCTATGTGTTTTTTGGTAATAAAGTAAAAAAAATATTTTTCTTTTTTTATAAATTAATTATTTTAATAAATTTTCAATTGAATCGATTGATAAATATTTATCTTCAACATTATTAATGAACTGAGACTATAATTTTAAATTTTATTATTCATATTCAAGAACAAAAAACTATTAATACATAAATAATTAATATAACTTTAGATATGTAAAGAAATATTATATAAAATGACATAAAACTATAACCAATTAGCTATTAAAATATTAAATAATTAGTTTATTTTTTTATCCAAACCTTATAATTTATTTATTATCTTTTTCATTAATTCTTATAATTTTGAATTTTTTTAAAAATTTATGGAATCCTTTCAAATCTTATCAATTTATGAAGTATTTTTAAATTTTATAAATTCATATGTTATAAATCCATTAAATTCCAATTATAAAATCTTAATTAATCATAAAAATATTTTAAAAGAATCTTATAAATCACTACATTCCTACAAAGTCTTTTAAAATCAACAAGATTTTTTATGTCAAAATTTCAATCAAATTCACCCCATTAATTTTAGTCTATATATTTTTTTTTTCAAAATTTTTAAATTTTGTTTTTGTTTAGCAAATGATACTCCTAAATAACACTTTATCAGTGTTTGTGGTATAATGTGATACTTTCAAAAAAATTTCTAAATCCTTAAAATAAATTTTATTTATTTACCCAAAATGAACTTTAGGGACTAATAACAATGTTATCAAATTTTGAAGGAATTAAAACAAAAAAAAAAATTATAGAACCAAAACTAAAATTCACTATTTTATGAGGACTAAAATTAATAATTTAAATTGACTAAAATATAAGAATGGTCTTTTAATTTATTTTTATTTTTAAATTAATCTCTTAATTTTTAAAAATTTTAAATTGGTCCTCTTACTTATTTAATTAATGACATATTAATCTTTTTCATAAAGCATAATAATTTTTATTTTTGAACACAATTTTAAACTATTTTTTAATTGATTCAAAATGTGAAATTTATCTTGTTAAATTCTTCTACATGAAAAATATAAGAATAAACTAATGTTCAAACTAAAAGTAAACACAAACAAGGTAAAAAATAATATGAAAAATAAGTTTCAGGAACAATTGGAAAACTAAAAATGAGATCCACTTTTTCTAATTGTTTATAAGACACACTTTTCACATAATTTTTACCATGTTTATAACCATTTTTTGTTGTAAATATTACTCGATCTCATAATTTTCATGTAAGTAAATTTAATAGAACAAATTTCACGTCTTGAATCAAACGAAAAATTATTACAATTCTTCATTTGTTTATTGTCACTTCTTGTGAAGAGGTATGACTTAAATAGTTGTGAATTTTTGTTAAATAGAATAGTTTGAATAAACAAAATTATCGTTAACAAAATATAAATAAATAATTGTATTCTTACATAAAAAAATAAGTCTTATATTCACTTTCTTTATAAATGTTTTGGACATATTGATAACTTAACACTTTATGATCATTACACATATCCATTAAAATTGAAAAAGAAAAAAAAATCTTATCTTATAATTAAAATAATTTTACAAGTATTTAAGACATTCAAATAAATTACGAAAACATTCAATAAAACTTGTGAGCACTTAAGGAACAATAATTTCATGAGGTAAATACTATGAATCTTTACTCATTATTTTGGTATCCTAATTCATCCTACTATAATCTTATTCAATTATGCATTATGAGAGAACTATAAGTAACCATGATATATATAAAAATGAAAATTAACATAAAAAAATTCATTCATCTTATTTTTATTCTAGTGTTTGTATAAGATGTGAAAGATTTTGAGATAATTGACCTATATGTGGAGCATCTTATAGATAATCTCGTTTCATGAATAGTGGAATCGTAAAGGTGGAGTTCAAGTAACAGAAGTTAAACTTATTGGTGTGGATAATATGCAAAGCGTCTCAGAGAACGAGTAAGAGGCAACTGTTTACAATGACGATAATCATGGAGTTGGAGCAGAAAACTCAAATGGTGAAGAAGTTATAGGAAAATGAATTTAAAAGTGAAGATGATGCACTACACTGTGAACCCAAATGAGGAGGTGGACAGTGATTGCAACACTTCATTGGATGATAGCAATTTTGATGAGAATAGGGATAGGATGATTGTATTATTGCCACCTGAGACACTTAATTTATATATCAATCCCAGACCTGAACTTGTCTGTAATGATACTTCGAAAAATTGTACAAGTGTCATTGGTGGATGGAGTAAAGCTAAAGTTGTACCTATTTCAAGAATCGAGAGCATTGTTGAATAAACATTAAATGCTAATTGGTGGATTTTATTATTTTCAGTTTTGAAAAGCATGTTAATGCCCATAAATAGGTTGTTTTATGGCTTTAATTAGGTTTTATTATTTTCAGTTTTGAAAAACATGTTAATTCCCATAAATAAGTTATTTTATAGCTATAATTAGGTTTTATTATTTTAAGTTTTAAAAAGCATGTTAATGCCTATAAATAGGTTGTTCTTTCTATTGTAAAACTAGAGAAACAAAAAAAAAAAAAATAAGAGTTTGTTAATTAGAGTATTTCTCTCTACCTTCTATCTCCCTATTAGTGCTACAATTTGTGCGATAAAAGGATAAGGCGACACTATACATGTTGATCCAAACCGTTGACGAATCGAGCTTTGAGAAGATTGTCAGTGCAACTACTTCAAAAGAAACGTGAGACATTTTAGAAAAAGTGTTCAAAGGAGTCGATCTAGTCAAGCAAGTGCGTCTCCAAACTCTTCGTGGCGAGTTGGAGACCATGAAGATGAAGGAGTCAGAAAGTGTATCTAATTACATCACGCGTGTACAAACAGTGGTGAATCGTGAAACGTTAACCGATACGCGAGTTGTGGAGAAGATTTTGATATCATTAACTGACAATTTTGAGAATGTTGTGTGCGCGATAGAGGAGTCAAAGGACCTAGCGACGCTCACGGTCGACGAGCTCGCCGATTCTCTCGAGGCATACGAGCAACGTAAGAAGAAGAAGGAGGAGGAAACACTCGAGCAAGCACTTCAAACCAAGACGTCAATCAAAGATGAAAAGGTACATTATTCTCAAAATTTTTGAGGTAGAGGTCGTGGCTGTGGAAGTCGTGGAAATGGTCGCGGTGGTCAAGGCAGCAATCATTAAGAGTACTATAAAGAGAAGGGACAGTCAAGCCAACCAAATTGGCGTGGAAGAGGACACAGCCGAGGAAAAGGCGGCCGATCAAATTATTCCAACATCGAGTGCTACAAATGTCACAAATATGGTCACTATGTGAAGGATTGCAACTCTGAAAAATGTTACAATTGTGGTAAAGTGGAGAATTTTGCAAAAGATTGTTGAGTCGATAAAAAGGTGGAAGAAACAACCAACCTAGCCTTGGAAGACAAAATGAATGAAGGTTTTCTCTTGATGGCTCAAAATGAAGTTAACACCAACAATGACAATCTGTGGTGCCTCGACTCGGGGCCAAGCAACCATATGTGCGGTCACGAGTACCTATTCAAAGAGATACAAAAAATTGAAGATGGTCATGTGTCATTTGGAGATGCATCAAAGGTGTAGGTCAAAGGCCGATGTACGGTTTGTTACTTACAAAAGGATGGCTTAATTGGGTCAATCCAAGATGTTTATTACGTACCAGACCTCAAGACCAACATTTTGAGTATAGGGCAACTCATAGAGAAAGGCTACTCGATATTTTTAAAGGACCAGCTACTATACTTGACGGACAAGCAAGGGCGTTTGGTTGCTCGAATTGAGATGGAAAGAAATTGGATGTACAAACTGAATTTGAAAAGCATACGAGAAAAATGTTTGCAAGTTGATGTAGAAGACAAGGCATCGTTGTGACATCTCCATTTTGGTCATATACATCATGGTGGCCTAAAAGAGTTAGCAAAGAAGAATATGGTGCACGGGCTACCCAACATGGACTATGAGGGAAAATTTTGTGAAGAATGCGTGCTCAACAAGCATGCAAGAACCTCGTATCAAAAGAAGGCAAAATATTGGGCTAAGCAACCTTTCGAGTTGATTCATACCGACATATGTGGACCAACTACCCCGAATCTTTCAGCGATAAAAGGTATTTCATTTCCTTTATCGATGATTTCTCACGAAAAACTTGGGTTTATTTACTGAAATAAAAATCCGAAGCATTCATGATGTTCAAAAAGTTCAAAGTGATGGTGGAGAAGGCAACTGATAGATACATCAAAGTTGTATGATCCGATAAAGGTGGCGAGTATACTTCAACGACTTTCATGGAGTATTGCGAGGAGCAAGGCATAAGGCGATTTCTAACCGCACCGTACTCTCCTCAACAAAATGGTGTGACCAAGAGGAAGAACCGAACCATTCTCGACATGGTTCGATCAATGCTCAAGAGCAAAAAGATGCCAAAGAAATTTTGGGCGGAAGCCGTGCAATGCGTCATCTATGTGCAAAATCGATGTCCACATGTGAAGTTAGATTATCAAACACCACAAGAGGCATGGAGCGGACAAAAGCCGACAGTTTCTCATCTCAAAGTGTCGGTAGTGTGGCTTATGCACACATACCGAATCAACAAAGAATGAAACTTGAAGACAAAAGCAAAAGATATATTTTTATTGGGTATGATGAGAAGACAAAAGGGCACAAGCTACTTGACCCGATAAGCAAGAAGGTGGTGGTGAGTTGTGATGTGTGAGTAAATTAAGCAAGTGAGTGGGACTGGAACAATTCGACAAAGGTTGGTGAATCATCAGTCGTTGCACCAACAAGTATACCAACCAATTCTGAAACTACCGATGATGAAGATGAACCACGACAACCCAACATGCGAAGTTTGCAAGATTTGTATGATTCGACAAATGAGGTACATCTTGTATGTCTTTTGGCAGATGCTGAAAATATCAGCTTTGAAGAGGCGGTGCGAGACAAGAAGTGGCAAATTGTCATGGATGAGGAGATTACAACGATTAACCACACCAATACATGGGAGCTAACAGAATTGCCAGAGGAAAGTCAGTCTATTGGTGTGAAGTGGGTATTCAAGAAAAAAAATGATTGCTTAAGGCGAGATAGAGCGGTACAAGGTGCTACTTGTTGCGAAGGGATACAAACAAAAGGTGAAAATCGACTATGACGAGGTGTTTGCTCTTGTTATAAGAATGGAGACAATCCGATTGCTCATTTCCCAAGCGACTCAATTCAAATGGCTGATGTTTCAAATGGATGTGAAGTCGGCATTCTTGAATGGTGTGCTTGAAGAAGAAGTCTGCATCGAATAACCACCCGGGTACATGAAAATCGAAGATGATTGACATGACAGATGGTAGAAGCATTTAAGTTTATGGGGGAATTTTGTTGAATAAACATTAAATGCTAATTAGTGGATTTTATTATTTTTAGTTTTGAAAAACATGTTAATGCCCATAAATAAGTTGTTTTATGACTATAATTAGGTTTTATTATTGTTAGTTTTGAAAAGCATGTTAATGCCCATAAATAAATTATTTTATGACTATAATTAAGTTTTATTATTTTCAATTTTGAAAAGCATGTTAATATATATAAATAATTACTCTTTCTATTGTAAAAATAGAGAAATAGAAAAAAATAAAAATAAAAATTTGTTAATTAGAATATTTCTCTATCCTTTATCTTTTTATTAGTGCTACAAGCATATGGTGATTCTGATGAATTGAAAAGTCCACCCTCTAGTGATAATGGCTCTCAGCTGCATGAAAACTTAAATAGTGGTCAAATGCTTTTAAGTCCCACCTTATTTAATGAAGAGACAAAAACATCAATTTTTTTGTCAACCAAAAACAGCATACCCAAATGTACTGTTTTGCTGTAATGGATTCACATGAGTTTGGGAACATATTGAAACTGAAGCTAACACGGAAGAGGATCAATGTTTTGACACCAGACGTACTGAAGAACAAGAGCAAAATTACGCTGTATTAGATACCCCATCGTGTATATCAGTTATATGTCACAATAACTTTAAAATTCATTCAATATAAATATATTACGTAAGAAAAAACTAACAAATAATAAAGTAACATATCATAATTTAATTTTAAAAATATATAAAATAACATAATAATTTTATTTTATTTATAAAAATAATATTAAAAAATATTACACAGTTATATAGTTTTTTTTTTCAAAAACTTTAGGCCTTTTTAATCTTGGACCCTCAGCTGTCATCCTTCTAAACTAGACCCAGGACCAGCCATGGTTTTGAGGACAAAGAAAATAAAATTGTATAGTACTTTTTGTTCGATAGTTATCACTAATCACTATTCAGTGTATAAAAGAAAGGCGGATGAAAAGTTTCCTTTATAATTTAGCAAGTTCGCCTTCATCTCTGTTAAAAACATTCACTCTTTTAAAGCGGAATTAAGATGGTACGGCAAAGGGTTGGCATTGTCGTTGGCCCTTGAATGATTGTTGATGCACATTCAGATCCTGTTTCTGACGCTATAAGTAAAAGCTGTTGTGTGAGTACCAAAAATTGCTATGCATTCATCGATAGTCTCTTTTGTTTTTTCTCTTTTGCATAATCATCTTGACCAAATTGTGGCAATTTTTTAGAAACGGCTCAAGTCTTTTTGAATGAAACAGTGATGTAAGACTCATCAATATAAAACTATCTTTGATAACTTTGAATTTCTAGTTAAGATACTTTAAAGCGATAGAAAATCTCAGTAATAAAATGTGTAAATGTCGACTATAAATCATAGTTCGTCTTTTGGAGGTTCTTTATAACATTGCTCATCCCAGTAATAAGGGAATTTCATTTTCGCTGCAGTGTGAGGCATTGACCAGTCCTCATATACAAACCTAATCAATGACCAAAAACATTCATAATTAGTAATTAGAAAGCTACGGAGAAAAAAGACAAACCATGGAATGAAATAAAGATGTTTGCATCACTCTCATATGGGGACAGATCCAAAAAATATCCTAAGGAGAGCAGTCAAAAGCAAAAAGAAAAATGACACATAATTGCACTACATAATTGCATTACTAAACCATACGACTGCAAAAAAATAATTCTTCTGAAAAAATCAGAATGTGTTTTGGGTTAACCCTACCCTTGCCCCTCCCTAGATCTGTCTCCGTCAAAATAATTAAAAAAATGTAAATAATGCCAACCATGTAGAATGAAGAGACGCCTTTCACTGGGAAAATATTTAAGAATTATAAAATTTGGGTTGAATCATTCTCTATACTCATGATATGATCTAGTATAATGACCAAATGACCATCATTAGATATGCAGTTTCGACAATGTGATTCTTAAACAAACTAAGTATATGGATCTCAATTCAATCTGTAGCAGCATAAGAACCAAATCATTTGGAATTCTTAAACAAACTTCACACTAAGAATCTTCTTTCAGTTGACTATAGAACAAATTATGCGAAGTCAACGCAAAATGAGCATAAGAACACAATTCAGATTCGGTGTATACATTTAATATGATTTCTTTTATTTTGTTATAAAAAAGCAGCCATTAAGATATAAGAAGCATGAGAAGAAACCAACATAACCAGCAGAAAATGAAAAACCAAGTTCAATACAGGCATTTTTGGGGATACTATCTACAGAGTTACTTGGAAATAAGAATGCATTTGCACTAATCAATACAAATAAAGAGCTTCAACAGTTTTCCATGTTTGAAAGAGGCAGGACAAGGGTTACCACTATCAACTTTCAGTAAAGTAAGAAACATGAAGAGAAGCACATACACTTTAACTGGAGGACGAGATATTATAACAAGCACTTGTAAATCCTCCTGCCCGTTGGTGTTCCAAAGCTGCAAAGCAGATCTTTGGTTATTTAGAATTCCACAGGGTACCATAAGACTTTGAATAACAATAAATATCACCAAAGAACAAGTGCAAAATGTATTAACCTATCTAAAGAAATTTATTGGGTAGGCATTACTATTTATATTCTTAACAATCGTATGATATCCTGCTTTTCATAAAATTGACACAAGTAGAGTATAAAAAATGGAATGGAATTAAGTTTTAACAAACTCTCAAGAGTTGCTTCATTCGACCAACTTGCATTTCTTTGGACATCATTTGTACTCTTTGAATAAGCTCACGCATTACATTTTACAACTGACAAGGCAGGGCTAGCTCTACATGCCAATTTGTTATATTTTATCAACAAAAAGTATAAACTTCTAACGGCACGATGTTGTTTCCCTAACCCTAACAACAATAACTGTTAATGCATTACTTATAGCCATACATGCCAGGTTACCATTATCCAGATGACAAAAAGTATCCACAACATTTTATCTTTCCCTTTATCAATATTTCAGTTTGTTGAAAACTTATAGCTCCTTAATGCAAATGTTAAAAATTGTTGAGATCAAGTGGTCAGCGACACGTAACATATAAAAAAGTTGACACTTAACATTCTACATCTTATGACGTTATTGTTAATATGCTTAGGCACACTACGTGCATCAAAAAAGCACCTTAAATTAATTACATTTAGTGAAAAAATTAATCACAAGGTTGTGTATAATTCTCAATTTTTTTCCAAAACTAAATTAAGTTGGAGAAATCTCATAGTTTGCTTTGAATGGTTACCTGATGAGCATCATTAACAGGAATATGAAATGTGCTATTTGGAAAGATAAAGTGCTCCTGTGGCTTTCCAGGGTATTTGCCATGTGAATCTGATGCAAGATAAAGAGTGCCACTTCCTTTGAGAACGATAAAAACTTCTTCGCAGGAATGCCTGTGAATTGGGGTGTGTGTTCCTGGTGAAAATGTTTGAAGCCATACTTCAACCTGTTCCAGAAAAGTTTGGAAATATGCTAATACATAAACATTTTGAACACCATTGACCATAGAGATGGCTGCCAAACGGGATTTAATACTTAGAATGAGAAGTTCTGGACTATGAATTATCCTACTAAAAAGTAAATTCTTCTTTAACTTAAAAAAAAAATAGTATAACGCTATCAACAGTAAATCTTCTGTTCCAATAAACAAAAGACATAACAATCAATTATTACACACAGTCCACTGCACCTTCGGTTAACTCCTTCACATTTACTACCTGAAACCTATCATTCAATACAATTTCCCATCATGTTTGCATAATATAAGATGTTAGTGATAACATCATTTCACAATTGTGATATGATATTTTGCATAAAATAAAATTATGAATTTAAAATGTGTTTAAAGGGGAAGGAAATGCTCAGAAAGATTAAGTTGGATACCTCTTTCATTCCGTGCAATAATGAACCTACAACAGTCATATGAGAGAGACCCGCCCTACCATAGCTATCCTGAGGAATCTCACTAATATTTCTCACCAGCGGTAACCCTGCATATTTGTGGATTCAAAAAATGAACCCAGAAAGATTGAATTAAGTAAAACCAGACACGACCGGTAACACTTAATCATCATTCGGTATTCAAAACAAATATCTGGATAAATAACCGAAAATGAAGGTCATGTACATGTTGTTCATGATCCTTTTCACACCCAAAAAGGGTTATTAACAGCGAGTTGTATATTCACAATAATTGTACTGAAAAATGAAGAGCCGGATAACTATTTGCAAGAACCCAGCATAGAAATGCATGCTAGAATGCCTTTATCAAAGCACAGAAGACACGAATTAGATTGAGACAGAATGCCTATAATATACATAGCAAGCATGCGTTAGTCATGGTGCGAAGACAAATCATCGAACACACACTGTGCAACTGCAAAGCATAATCAGGAAGATATTCACGTCGAGGGCGTCACATATGCAACATAACTTGTTTGGTGCGAAGGAACATAATTCAGAATCGAAAAAATAACAATTACAAAGTGAAAAGACCATTAAAGAGGGGAACTTACATAGAAGTAAGAAGGGTGAAAAAAAGAAGCAGAAAGAAATTCACGAGTGACATGAAAAAGATGATGGATAGGAATAAGTATAACAACTAACCAGTGACAGGGCATGGAGAAGAAGCTAGAGCGAGTACAGAAAATGAGAAGAGACAGAGCAACAACATCGGACTTACAGGCCATTCTACCATCTTCTGAAAAGTTTTAGTGATCAGGATGTGCCCACACCATAAACTGCAAAAGCACAACCTCACAACCACCTCATCATTTATGCTTTGTTCTCGAGTGAATGGAATTGTGGATATGAAATAGTAAAAAGGAAGAAAAAGTTAATTTCCTTTTTGATGTTCAGATGAAGTACTTTTATTTAGTTGAAAGATAAAGTAAAAGTAATCATATTAAAAAAAAAGTATATTTTTAATATACTATTTGTTTTTAAAGTAATGTATATGTTTTAAAAAATTATTAATTACATAAATTGTAAAGATAAAATAATTTTATTTGATAAATATACTTAGTAAAAGAATTAAAATGTAATTATAAATTAACTTTAATATTTAATTAGATATTAGCAAATGAAAATATTATTAAAAATCATTTATTTTTGTTTATTTTATTAAAATAACAAATATGCTAAGAGAAACTAACTCAAGAAAAAATAAGAATTAATTACTTAAGTAAATAATTTTGTAAGCATACATTTAATTTTTCATATAAAATAAGTTTAATTATATTTTTAGTCTCTCAACTATCACAATTGTAAAATTTTAGTTTTAATTATGTAAGTTGGATCCCTCAACTTAGATTTTAATTGTGTAATTGTAGTCTCTCTAGTATTGTAATTATGCGATTTTAATTCTTTAAGTTTTATAATTATACAATTTTAGTTTCATAAATATCACAATTATTTACTTTAGTCCTTAAAAAATTAATTTTAATTTAATAATTATGAAATTTAAAGGATTAAACTCACACATTTGTAATACTTGAAGGATTAAATTGATACAATTAAAATTTGAATAACTAAAATTACATAATTATGATACTTAAGAGACCAAAAATGTAATTAAACTAAAAAAATATTAGAAAGAAAGGCCACCGACAAGATATGGTAACATCTAGATGAGCATTCCTTTTAGTATTGGTAAATCATGATGTTTTATTTGATCATTTGGATTTGTTGGACCAAAGTGTGAAATTAGAATGAATTAAAATTTCTTTTTTACAATAAAATTGTTTATTCAACATTATTAGGTTAGATTGACCCTAACTAGAAAAAAAAAACATGTTTAATATATAAAATTCTAAAAAATATGTATACATTTATAAAATTAAATTAAATAAGTTAATCAAGTTTTTTGAAGACCTAAATAATAGGATCATATAGTTTAGCTTAAATTATGAGATGTTTAGTCGAATTCAATTTACTACCACTAATTCTCATTCACACAATTATGTGTATGAGTGAATATCAAGATAAATTGATATTAGGTATTAAACTTTTGTATTTACACGACTTAATAATTTTTTGTAAAATACAAATTTCAATTATCCAATCATTGAATTGGAAGTTTTTTTAAAAAATTATAAAATACAAATTTGATGTTTATAAAGTTTCATGCAATCATAAATTTGTCCACCTTGTTTAAAAAAATCAAGACCATTAAACTTATCATCTATTTTATAAGTCTTTTATGTTTAACCCTTTCATCTTTAAAGCCTATATCAATCTATTTAGAAAATTATTTCATATTAAAGTTTTTAAGTACATCTTATAATACCCAAAATTTTGACTATTAAAAATAAGTTATAAAGAAACCCTTATCAAAACTTCACTATCATATTGTTTGTATTGCTTCTATGATTATTCATTATTATTAATGTTGTGTGATATTTAGTATTTTTATTTTTAATTTATCATATTATATTATATAGGTGTGGTTGTTATTGTTATTATTATTATTGTATTTGATATTATTATTATTATGATTATGTTAATGTTGTAGTTATTGTATTATATTTATCACTATTATTATTATTATTGTTACTGTTGTTGCTATTGAAGAAAAGGAGGAGAATGAGAAAGGAATAAAAGAATATTAAAGACTCAAGTCTTGAAGTTCGTCTTCATATTTCTCCATGTGAGTGTTTTCATCATCCTTTTCAAGGTTTACTTAGTTTGTGTTATTTTACCTTTGTCTTTTCATCCTGTTTATTTTGCTAAGGCTAGAGTTTAAAAAAGATTAATATGCATTATTGGTTGTGGGTACTAGGATTAATCTCAAATCCCAAATTAGTTATGTATTTTATATTTTAGTTTATTACAATTATGTTTTTAATTCAATTAGATGAGTTGTGAACACTTCTAAAATACTTTAATTTTTGTCATGAATTGAAAAATTTTTGTGTGCTTAATTATATTGATTTTTTTTGCATTTTTATTTGGTAATTTTATGAGTATGTTGGGTATGTGATTTAAAGACAATTTGGATATGTAATTTTATGGTTGTTAGTTTATAGAGAAGGTTCTTGATGCTTAATTATTGTGTACATGATTGTATGTGCTCAAGTTGTTTAGGGTGATGTATGAGGCCATGAAAAGCCTTTCCATTTGCAAAATAGTGTGTTTCAATCTGCATCCCTTAAGCATGATCATGCTCTATGAAGCACGATCATGCTTGAACCTTAAAACCTTTATTTTAGACCTTGCTCAAGGAGCACAAATGTATTAGATTAAGCATGATCATGTTGGATAAGCATGGTCTTGTTGACTCCCATAGTAGAAAGTGTTAACTTCAAATGTAAAAACAAGTAAAAAGATTACCAAATTAGGCTTTATGTTCTTCATAAGAAATGTAGTATGTGGTCTTGAATGCTAACTAACCAATATCCGTAGTATCATTAAATAATAATGTTTATGACTTAAGATATGGTCATTTTTGTGAGCAAATATTGAGTTGTCAAGATCATGCAATAAGATCGTGTTCTTCCTAATTTTAGGCATAGTAAATATCAAATTAGATTTTGAGATCAATACAAAAGTTGTAAATAATTATCATAACTCTTAAACAAGATAAAAGTTAACTTGGTATAGTTAGTATAACTTCATATATCATGTAACATCCCATTTTTTTATAAATAGAAATATTATTCTTTTAGATGTAAATAGAAAAATAGTTAGAAATAAAACCTAGAATAAAGTTTAAATAAATAAAATATGTAAAAATGAGAAATTAGAAACTTGTA
>JAMLFT010001665.1:0-29439 GCA_026544285.1 Pachyrhizus erosus
TTGTACAATTATATTTTAAATAATAAAAATTATATATTTGCAATGAAAGATCTAATTCACATAATTAAAATTTAATTTATAAAAAATATATAATTATAATACTTAAAAGATAAAAATATAATTAAATCAAAAAATATTTTTATTTTTTACTGAATTAAATCAAAATTATGCTTAACTTTACTTTTTAAATAAATAAATAATAAATAGAAAAACTTAATCTCTCTTATTTATATATAAGGAAAGATTGAGTTATTTTAAATTTTTTATATTTAATTTTTCTAGTTTAATGATTAAAAATAAATTTAGGAAAATACCTTATTAATTCTTTATCTATTAAATTAAAAAAATAAAAGATTAAAATAAAAAAATTAAAATATTTTTAGAATAATTTGATTTTTTATTTATATATATTTTTAAATTTATAATCTTATATAAATTACTTAATTTTCTTCACTTTTAATGGCTAAATACTGTGTAATTTAGCTTTTTTTTTTTAATTATGTTCTCAACCCTTATTTTAAAGAAGTAGAATAATAAATTTGGACCCGTAAATGGCTATTGGTGGGTGGTACTTTATTTTAATTTAAAAATTTAACCATAAATCATGCGATAAGTTGACTTAATTATATTAATATTATAAACAAATTATTTATTAATTTATGTCAATTTTTAAAATTTTTATAAAAACACTATTGAAAAAACAAATTAACTGTCAATTCTCATTTGAATTTTAATTTTATAATTAATCTTAATTTTATAATATATATAAAAAATAAACTTAAAGATTTAATAAATTAAATTAATAATATTAGTATAAATTTATACCGAAAAGCCAAAAGGTCAAAATCAATTAAAGACAGTTTCTATCCGAGCACCGTCCAATTTCCATGTATGAGAAAATATTCAGATTAGATTCGGTTCTCTTTTCAGCGCGTGACGACGACGCGTAAGTTTTTTCACAAATCTTCAGATTTGGCTTGATTATAAGATTGTGTGATTAAGACTACTGCTATGAATATATGTACGTTAAATTAATTTTCAGGTACTTAAATTATTTAATAATTTTTAATTAAAATTTTAAACTATTTAAATTTTTTTAATTAAATTTCTATTGGGATTTAGTTTTAAAATAAAAATAAATTTAGAAATTTAATTAAAAATAATTAAAAATTATCAAATACTTTATAAACACATTTAAATTAATTTAATAATGTATTTGAATTAAAATGACGCTTAGCCTTCCCGTCCATTCTTTCAAAAATACTTTTTGATATGTTTAAAAAACTCTTTAACTTAAGGCAAGCTTAATGGTGAAGGATAATATTAGAGAAAACCCAGTAATAAAATATTTGCTTCTTTTTTTTATAACATTCATCTCTCTATATATAAACATATAAACATGTAATGAAAAAGAAAAATAATTGATATATATAAAAAAAGGAACAAATATTGAACAAACAGTGCGTTACATAATTGTTAACAATCTATACTGAATCTATATATAATATAAAGTACTCCATCATTCACATTTCCTCTCATATTTTATTTAAAATATAATAGTTAATTGAATTTTCAATTAATTGTTTATATTATACAATAATAATTAATAATTTAAAATTATTGTATTTATCACACATTGATATCTTGCAATATTAACCTATTATTTTTAGTTCATCGATCGTAATTCAAATTTTTACAAAATTTATAAAATATAATTTTATAAAAAATTGTTTTTATATTATAAACAAGAATTATAATTTTAAATTAATTGAAATAAATAGCTTTTATTTTCTCACCGTTATATTTTAAAAAACAAAGTCAACTAGATATGTAATCAACTATTAATATTGGACAATAATAATTAATAACTAAAATTTGTTAAATGTTAAATGTTATATGTTAAAAATTATTGTTGGAATAAATAAAAAATAATTACAAATAATTTCTAATACAAATCAAAATTTTAAAAATTATTTTATAAAAATAGTTAAAAATAATATTTATTTATACATGACATGATAAATTATATTCTGATTTAAATTTAAGGATGTTGAGTAAGTTTATCAAGAAGCATTTTTATGAATAAAAAATAAAAAAAATATTTAAAATTAAAATTATTTTATGTATAAAATAATTTATAAAAATTATTTTATATAATTTTTTAAAATATAAAAACTTTTAAATTAACTTATGTATAAATTAATTTTAACTTGTAAAAAACATTATTTTAATTTTTTTCTATAATTACTTTTTGATAAATTTACTTTTGTTATCACAGTATATAACTGCAGCTTTCTCAAAAATCGTAGGACCAATAGTTATGAAAGAAATTCTATTGGTGTTTCTTACTAATAAAATGTCGTATGTTATTTTAAAAGAGATATGGGCATTACTTAAATAAATAAGGGAGCTTGAAGTGAATGCAATTTCACCATGTAAATGAGTTGTTAATATTTTTTTTATCAATAGTATACTAAACTATATAATTATGAAGTTTTAGTAGCTAACTTTAGATATTATAATTTTTTACTGTAATTATTTTAAATTAAATCGTATAGGGTTTTTCTTTGTGTGTGATCTCACTGTACAAAAAGAATTATAGGATTTAAATATTTTAAGTTTTTTATAATTAATTAAATCTCTTTATCTTAAAATTCATAAGACTTAAATTTTATTTTGTTTTCTTTAAAATATTTAAATTATTATTTTTATCTAAATATTGGGGAATTATGATAAAATTAGATATGGAATAATTTTAAAAATTTAGGAATTTTTTTATAAAAAATTGACAAACAATAAGACAAAAAATTAAAAGACGTGAGATTAAGATTTGACGGCAAAATTTTTGAGAATCTTTTACTTTTAATAAAATTTGATGTTTTGGTAAATAAGCTTTGAGTCAAAGACAATTTAATTGATTCAATTCATAAAAATTTGAATAAAAATTATAATATAAGGATTTTTGGTAAAAAAAAAAAGAAGAAGGTTGACGAATGACCAAATTTACTAAATTTTAAAAATACAAACAGTTAATTAAATCCAAAAAAAAAACTTGAGATCAAAATCTTACATAGTTCATACTGAAAAAAAAAACAATTAAGTATTTTTTTTCTAAAATTTTGAAAAAGTCCAATTTTAAACTTTAAATTATACATAAAAATTAAACAGTATTTTAGTTCATGTGTTGTACAAAATCAAAGTTTGTTTTTATATAATTAAAACTTATAATAAATAGGTCTCTATGAATATATAAATAATATTTTTAATTTATAATGAGTAATTTAATATTATTTTTAACTATTGACTATTTTCTTAAAAAAACCTATTTTAATTCAAACTAAGAACAAACATAAAGGAGAAATATGTTAATTGCAAGTATAATACATAAAATGTACATTGAAATGAAAAAAATAATATTAAAAAGAATAAATTATACTAATCATTTAAAAATTTCTGTAATTTATAATTTTTTTTAACATTTATCATAATTTTTTTTATTAAAAAATATTGTGTAATATTTTTAAAATAATTAATAGATTAATGTAAAAATATAAAAAAAAATTTATATAATTTTATAAAATTTTAAGAATTGTTAGTATAATTTATTTTTTAAAAAATATTTTTTAAATTGTGTATACTATTCTATTTTATTTCATAATATAAAAGTACATAGCATATTATTTTCACATATTATAATATATTTTATTTAACAAATAAAAATATGTTCTTTATAAAAAAAGTAGAATAAATAATGCATGTTTCGATAATATAATTTTTTTTTCATTTTTATTTAATTATAAAATATTATATTATATGATAAATTTATTAATTTTTTAATAATTATTTTAAAATTGTTTGATAGATAATATAATTTTTTCACACAAATAATACAAACCTAACAATCTCTAAAAATGATGCAAATTTGACCAGATAAAAGTATGAAATTAACAGAAATGAACAAGTAAAGGGTGAATCAACAGAAAAAGATGTAAAATAATTGTATTTGCATGGCCAGCCACTTGACCATAATATGAAAGATTAAATAAGGTTGGATTGTGAATAAGAGCACACAATAACAACTCATTCTTTCAATTTCCATAGTCCATATATAGTCACAGATTCCATCACTTTCTCGTTTTGCTGTTGCACGCTGACACACACACATAAGCACAAAAAGACACCAACTTTTTCGCTTCTTCCTTTCATTTATTGTTCTTTTCAATTATTCATTCACATTCTCTTCAAAAATTACTATTTCTTCCTCGCAAAATAAAAAAATCTTTTCCTTATTGTTTTCGTATCTCCTCTGTTTCATAGCTTCTGGGCTTTGGTTTGGTTTCAGACCCACAAAACAGAGCTCGTGTCTGTAAAAATGACCGTAGAGAAGAGTAGAATGAATGATTCCGGCGACGAGTTTCCCGTCGGAATGCGTGTTCTCGCCGTCGACGATGACCCCACTTGCCTCTTGGTTTTGGAAACTCTTCTCCGAAGATGTCAATATCATGGTTTACATCTTCTACTCTTGCTTTTGCTTTATTGTTATTCATGATTTAGGGTTTTGGTTTGTGCTTTGTTATTCCTTTTCTTATTTTAAGATTTAGGTGTTCTGTTTCAAATTCTTTTGTTCTTGATATTCTTTTTTTTTGCATACTTTTGTTAATGAAATTATTTGTAGGGAATATTACAGTGAACTCCAACTTCCTCACATGTTGGTTTAATTGTTGTTGAGGAAGTTTCTGTCATAGGCTGCTTATTGCTTATTTACTGTCTGATATGACTTGGATTTCCATGCAGGATCTAAATATTTATTTGGGATAAGTGTTTTTCTTTTATCAACATTTTGCTACTGTTTGTGTTGTGGATGTGTATTGTGCCATTTTGCTCTTTCAGAATGATATTTATGGTAGTTATTATGGATGGGGTTACAGTAACCACGACTAATCAAGCAATAAAGGCGTTGGCGCTGTTGAGAGAGCACAAAGACAAGTTTGACCTGGTAATCAGTGATGTGCACATGCCAGACATGGATGGATTTAAGCTGCTTGAGCTAGTGGGACTTGAGATGGATCTTCCCGTCATAAGTAAGTGTGGATCTTGTATGGATATATGTGATCTTCAGTAGTTCATCTTTACCGTTTTTTCATTTTGATTCTCATTATTGATTATTGATATAATTATTAATCAAGTTAAGGTATTTAGATATCAAATAATAAGTTTACTAATGTTCTTTTTCTAAATATTCAAGTGTATTAAGATTATGTATAATAATAGTCCAGCCCTACAATAGAATTTTTTTAAGTTTCATAAACTTATTTAGGAAGGCTGTTTTGAGTGATTTACACAGCTTCAATGGTTGCTGGGGGGAACCTTTGATGTTAAAAAATGATTGATTTCAGTGTTATCTGCAAATGGTGATACGAAGCTGGTGATGAAGGGGATTTCGCATGGAGCCTGTGATTATCTGCTGAAACCTGTGAGAATGGAGGAGCTCAAGAACATTTGGCAGCATGTAATCAGGAGGAAGAAGTTTGACTCAAAGGAGAAGAACAAAACCAGCAACCTAGACAAACCTACTTCTAATAGTGGCAATGGACTAGGGTCATCAGGAACAGGAAATTCTGATCAATATGAGAAACTGACTAAAAAAAGAAAGGATCAAGATGAAGATGAAGATGAGGAGCAGGAGAATGATCATGACAATGAGGACCCATCAGCCCAGAAGAAGCCTCGGGTTGTTTGGTCTGTGGAGCTGCACCGCAAGTTTGTTGCTGCTGTTAATCAGCTAGGCATTGACAGTATGTTCTTCAGTCTTCTACAGCATAAAACAATTGTTATAACTTTTATCAATTTCTTCACGAGCTTATTCAAATTGTTGCTCTCATTTTTATTATCAAGATGCTGTTAAGATCTGGTTAGATGTTAGTGTTATCAATCCAATTTACAGAACATATATGTTTTGAATTATTATGAAGACTTTCTCAAATACTCTTCCTTATTTTAAGTGACACTTGGAATAAATGTAATGTCACAATTAGTCAAATTTTATGCCATGCCATGTAAATTTCCATTACTAATGAGTTTGGGCCTCATGATATTGTTGTTTTTCTGGCAGAGGCTGTACCTAAAAAAATTCTTGATTTGATGAATGTTGAAAAGCTTACAAGGGAGAATGTGGCGAGCCATCTCCAGGCATTTTTCTAGCCCTCTGCTTTAACTTAATGTAACATATACCTTTTCACTCACAGAATTTTTCTGCTTTATGAATTGGCTGCAGAAGTATAGGCTTTATCTAAAAAGAATTAGCTGCGTGACTAACCAACAAGCTAATATGGTGGCAGCCTTAGGGGGTGCAGATCCATCTTATTTGAGAATGAGTTCTGTGAGTGGGGTTGGACATTTACAAACATTGAATGGTTCTGGACAGCTTCATAACAATGCTTTCCGGTCCTTTCCACCTAATGGGATAGTTAATAGATTGAACACTCCTGCTGGTTTGAATGTGCATGGATTTCCTTCTGGAGTACTTCAATTGAGTCAATCACAGAATTTGAACAACACCAATGATCATCTCAAGTTCCAGTCAGCCATTGTTCCTGTTAATCAGAATGGTGTTCAGGGAATGTCAGTGTCTGTAGGGCTTGACCAATTGCAAAACAATAAGGGTGTTATGTCTGTTCAAAACCTGACCACTGTTTTTGATGCCAAAACAACTTTTCCCATCTCGAATAAACTGCCGGATCCAAGACCAAAAATAACCTCCTCTGGTTCTCACACTCCAGATCTAGATATCTCAAACAATGCATTGATGTTGGAACCACGCCCTCAAGGCACTCAAGGGAATGTAAGATTTGAAACTTTGGCCTCTTCAGTAGCCTCTCAACATTCAGAATTTTCGCTGTCTTTACTGGATCAAGGTAGATATAGTGATAATTGGTCAAGTGCAGTGCAGTCATCTGTGATCCAGACAAACTCATACCCTCCAAATGAATGTTTTAGACAGAGTAATATACCTCCCACAGATAACATGGCTTCTGTACCATTGCAAAGTGGGAATCCAAGTGGTCCATCCATCACTTCACTATCCAGGCAATCCCATGATTCAATTGCAGATATGCACTCTGAAGGAGTGACTTTTACTAACAGACCTGGGCACATAAGCAGTAATGTGCCATTTCAAGTGTGGGATAACCATAATCAGGATGCTACTCATCATTCAAATATTATATTTGGATCAATAAATTCACTGACTCCAGTCAATGGTGCTACTGTTCCAGCAGGCCATGTGGCAACAAACAGAGTCTTACACAGAAACTTGGACTTTAATTTTTGTGATCCCCTACAAATGAAGCATGATGAGTTTGTTGAGTTAACTGAAGAGACCTCACTGAAACAACATCAGGGGAATATCATGAACCGGCAAAAGTCTCAACAAAGTCATTTCTCTAATAATCTTGGTTCGCTGGAAGACTTGGTCAGTTCAATGATGAAACAGGTAATAACATCTACACCATATACTAAGGGTTTTCCCATAAATACTTCTGTACGGTTTCTTTTTAACATATGGATTACAGTAAGTGTTCACATGGCTTTAAACCATTTAAATTTTGATAATCATCTGGTGATCTATCTGTTTTGTAGCTTCATTTAGATACAATTACTGCATATGTGAATCTTTTGAATTAGGTCGACACTATCCCTACGAATCATTAATTTTGACTCCCTGGCCTCACATACTTGCTATATGTCGTTCTCATTTGATTAGGTAGTAGTAGTACAGTCGGTAGCTTTTGAGAGTGATATACATATGTAAGCATTTTTATATTTGTCCTGCACGCCACAATTGTTACCTTGTCAGCGTTGATATTTGAAGAGAAATTCTGTTTTTCCTGCTTGTTAAAATTTATGTGCCATATATTTCATTAATGCCCATTGTGGTAGATCTGCCAAATAACAACTTCCACCATCCTTTTGAACTTTCATATTGGCTAAAAGCATCTTATTTGCCTACCCTGGATTGGTAAAACAGCTTGTCTATAGAATATGTGGCCTGTTATGTTAACATTTTAGTATGGTTATTTATCGTTCCAATGTTTTATGTTTTATCTTGAACCTGTCATAAATATTTTCCTCCCACACTCATTCAGTACCATGTTCATGCCGTGCAGGAAAAAGATAAGATGAAGTTATTGGACGGAAACCTCATTTGCGATAATTACTCTGGTGGGTTATCTATGTGATAGCAGGTTTGGCAGCACAGACCAGCAATATTTTGCACCCTCGTTGATGAATTTTGTTGGTTTCATTTTGTTTAACCACTTGTCTTCTCGTAGTTTACTGTAGGGCCTAGCTTCTCCAGATAACTTTTTCCTGGGTAAAGTTCTGTAGGTTTCTTCCATTAAGGGCTTTCTAATTTAATATAAATGCATTGTTGTCCTTGCCTTCAGGTCCAGCAATGCATTAAGAAGTTATTGATCACTCTGTTTAATCTTAGTAGATATGTTGTTGGCTTGCAAATTGGACCTAGATCTTCTCACACTTGCAGTGAGAAGAGAGAGACAATCCAGGTGGGACCTACCAGACAAATGAGACCCACTTGAACCTGTATCTTTCTCACTCCTTACTGCAGTGTAGCAGCTGGAGAGAGATAAGGGGTTGCAAATTTGTAAACTGTTAGGGATCCATAAACAAGATTTTAGTGATTATGAATTATGATGAATGACAATAAACATGGATTCCCCCTTTTATGCTTGAAAATGTTGTCTTTACTAAAATTATGCATTTAATATTATTTATTGACTTAGCAGTATATTAAATCTTATGTTTGGTAAGGTAATTTTAGAAATTAAAATGCATAATTATAAGCTTATAATTATGAAGTTAACTATAATACTTTTATATTTTATTATATATGTTAGGGATGGACAAAAGAACTAAATTATAAACGTAGTTTGGGCGAAGTGAAGTAAATCGCGTAACAGTTTGAGTTAATTAAACTGTATTGTTCAAACTGTTCCAAACTCTATGAATTATTCTCAATAAATATATTTTCTTAAAATATGTTTTTTATATTTTTCAATCATAAGTTACAACAGTTCAGTTTAAGTAATTCAATTTATAATTTCATTTCAGTTTAAACTGAACTCGAAATCAGTTTAATTTTTTTTAGTGCAGTTCAATTCAGTATTTTTTGAACAGTCTTAATATATGTCTATATTTATTACAGTTTGAATTATTAATCAATAATATTTAAAATACACTATACACTAAGTAGTGATAAAAGAATCAAATTTCTTCTCTCCTTTCTTGATAAAGGAAAACAGAAATGTTTTGCCAGCTTGACACCTTAAGACCCGACTCTGTTTATATGACGTTTTTTTTTTAATCGACCTTTACCAAAAAAAGTTAACAAAATGATAAAAGGATAAAATCACTTATGCTCATGATGTCTCTTTTATGCCAATTGTCACGTTAATGCAGCTGCTATCAGAATAATTCAGCATATGGCCTGTGAATTTTGGAATACTGGAGTGACTCCAGGCTGTGAATATTGGTACATTGTTTAAGTGATACTGTAAAAGCACACACACAGACAAAGATAATATTTAGGCTTGTAAACTTAGTTGGTGTGACTGAAAAAAATGTTTCTCTCATTAACATCATATTAGGCTAACACTAACTTCATTGTTGTGGTGGTACAAAATTTGTTTAAGTTTTCATATTTGATACTTTCAGATTTAAATATAAACAAAGATAACAAATTTTACATTAATTAAAAAGGTTAATTAATATCATTTAATTTTATTAATCTCAATAAAAAAATTATTTTTTTAAATGATCTTCATTGAAACTCAACATTATAAATAAAATAGAATAATTAAAAATAAAACTACTATAATAATAAAATAATGAAGTTTTAAAAAAAAAATTCTTATGTAATTTATATAATAATAAAAGTAAATAAGTTTGAACTAGAAATTCTTAAATTATTTTGATTTATTTTTAATTCAGAAAATTATATATAGTGATTAAGTTAATTAAAATGTGTATATATTTTTATTTAAAATAATTAAAAAATATTGTACAATGTCATTCAATCATAAACAATAATATATCATATGTTAAAAAACTTAAAATTTAAATTAAATTAATTAGTTATAATCATTATTTTAATTTGTGTTTTATAATTTTTAAATAACATATATAGTAAATATAAATTAAAATAATAACTTTATACTTTTAAAATATAATATTTTATCGTATGAGTTATCATATTAATTTTAATTAAATAAAAAATGTTTTAAAAATGACATCATTAGTAAAATTAATTAAATTTGTTTATATTTAAGTTTATCATATGTGACCACTTTTTTTTATATTTGAACAGAAAGTAATATATGAAAGTAGAGGCGAATGTCCGTGCGGGACATAAAAATTAAAATACAAACTAACGAAAGATTATCTTTTGAAATCCGTTGAAATTAGGTGGGTAGTTACCCTTAACTTTCTCGTGAAGACCTTTCATCTGTTTTCATTCAAATGGTGTATCCTTATAATCTCTACAAAGACAGTGAAAGAACCTGTGAGAAATTAAAATAAACCCGCAATAATTTTTACCGTTACCTTTACACAAGCTACAACCTAATGCAGCAAAAGGGAAGAATAAGAATTTCTCATAAACCAACCTCTAAAATCAAACCAGCCATTCATGCAAGATACACAAGTTGAACAGAAAAGGAGAAAATTTGTCATTTTAGGATTAATAATATGTACATTATTACCGATGAGAAGTTGAAATAAAAATGACAAGCCGGGAGACATAATAGAAGAAATTTTTTTGAATAATAATTCAAAAATTCCTTCATATTTTTAGAGTTTACATTTTAACTGAACTCCAATTCTTCACAACTTATGCACCGTTTTTAGGCTTGGGCAATTTCCAAATCCGACAGATATGAAGCAGGAAATCTGAAGAAAGATGGCGGTTTGTGTGGTGATAAGATTAGTCAGCATTCCATTGATAAAGATAAAGATATACGACTAGTCAAATGATTGATATGAAATGGAAATTAATTCTAAATTAAGTAATAAAAAGAGCACAACTAATTTGTGAAAGAAATCATATAGAATTTAACAGTTCTACAGAAAAACCAACTTATCGGAATTGCAACCACTTAATATGCATATATGAGTTTTTTAAAAGTGCAGGTATAGAAGCAGGAGATTCTAGCCATTTATTAAATTTTATTAATATAATAATTTTTATTATAAAATTGAAACCTTAAAAAGTTAATGATGAAATTATAACACTGCAAAGGATCCATTCCCTACGCATTGTGATCGCTAGTGTGTACGACAAAATTTAGGCCACAAACTTAGGATTCTGATGATGTTGCATCCTAGTCACTGATATGGTAAAGCCTAAACCCGACACAAACTGAAGGAACCGCGTTGAGATCACCATCTCTTTCCTTTTGGGATTTTGATCTTGATCCAGCTCATACACTGTTGGTTTAGCATCCATGCCAAACAAGACTTATCTTCATTGCATGATAGTGCCTCAACTCTCTCGACTTGTTCAATACTCCGCTGTCCGAACTCTCGTGTAGTTGCTCCATGGCTCCACTTGATAATACATTATTCTCTTGGCTCATAGCAATCCAGAAAGGGAGAACAAAATGTATGTTAAAAATGGGGAAGGAAAGGAATTATTTTGGAAGGAAGGATTGTGGGAGAGAGGATATATAGAATCATTTAGTTGGACAAAACCTTGTATCTAGTAGCTAACTGATCCACCAGGAGACTCCTTATCGTTCTTCATATTGCAGTGATTTCATCCCAACTTATATAATCCAAATCAACTTGGGTTTGATTTCAAAATATTCTTTTCGGCTGCTAACCATAAATGGAGATAAAATCCCACTCGGAATTTTCATTAGTGCAGCTTATTGAAGCAAAATTATCTTCTCTCACTTAATACATTATTTTGTTTGAAGATTAGAACGGGAAATTTAACTTCACTGTCTTAGTTATACATCATATAATAAATTTGCAGAAGAACCCGCATGCAAAGCCGTTTGTGTCAATTTTATTTTCGATTTAACATGATAATATCGTCCAAAATGGGCAATCCTTTTGCGTTGCTTTGATTTTTTTTTTTAATAAGCAAATAAAGTACGAAGGCTAAAAATCAGAAGACTGAATTTTGTAACTGAAGGCACGCCCACTACAAAAATTACTGCTCTTTATATAGAGTTAAAGCATAACGGTCTTCTTAAAAACAAAACATAACAGAAGATATCACGGTAACATCTCTTGAAGATTGATCTGCTAACCATTTCCCTTTATTCCATTAATAATATTTTTCCATGCTGAAATCTCGTGATCAGATAAAAATGTCATCGGATAATCAAATCAATTTAAAATGGTTTATGGAAAATTTCCTCAGTTCTCAGCTCACTCTCATATAATGAAGGGTAACGTGCCGTGCAGTAAAGTAAAAACGTCTAATACACCACATGAAAATGAACAATTTCTAGTCGAGTTAGTTGGACGGGATTTAATAACTACTACCGCATATGATGTAGTGCCTTTTTGTTTTTAATTGACTCTTTTAATGTGCTAAAAATGTTGATTGAGACTACTATGATTACACGGTACAACAAATATCTGTCAGCTAAACATCGCGTTTAACCATCCGATACAATTGCCCCAGCATCAGATTTCACTGGGTTTTCATTCAACTCGGCATCATTCATAGTTTCATCCACTTCTGTTTTACTTTCCTCTTTATCCGGAAGAATCGGTGTTTCATTCTTCTCTTCTACCAGGCTTGAGCAGCTTTCTTTTATAAGTTCAGAGTCTATTTTCATATCTTTACTCTCATTGTCTGCTGAATCTTTAGGCTTGCAGGCGTCTTGAGGGGTTGGCAGTGATTTGGAGCCTAAATTTTCACCGTGTGACAAAGCCTCTGATTTGTTATCCGAATTCGATATTGGCATTTCTGCAATAGGTTGTTCTTGTGTGGGCGTTAGAATTCTGTTGACGTCTACGCAAAGGGTTTCTAGTGGAGGGAAATTCTTCACTACATTGAGCTCTGCCGGTTCTCTTGCCAACGAAGTTTGAACTAAATCCATGGGGTTTTCCTCTACTGCCTTGCACATCTGCCAACACAAGAAAGATTGTTGATACAGATACTCAGCAGGACACTATATTCCACCACCTCTTTTATTGAATGAAATGAAACCTTCATAAAGCGCAAGGTCATGAAGAAAGTACAGTAGTACTTCTTTTACCTCATTGTAAAGGCGAACTAACTCCAATCGATTGGGATCACTATCACATGCAGCCGAAATTTCTTCTGAAGCTGCAGAAAATGACAGCACTACAAGTCATTCTCCTGATCTTTTCTTCCCCCCTTTTAAGTTGAGTATGCAGATAGCTACCGTAGAAGGTAGGAAAGCATCGAGGGGGAAAGACCACAAAATACAAAATAACATAAACCACGTTGATAAAATATCTGGAGATCCTTGCATACTCTGATGGTATTCCAGCCCAGATTGGTTTTAAGTTGTTAGGAACCATGCCCATAGTCCTAACAAATGTTAATCTGACAGCACAGATTCAATTTCTGTGCCATGTGTTTTATTCTAATATTCTAGGTGAAATGCTCTTGAGTATGCAAGATTTCCTCCATTATCCAATGAACAAAAATAGAATCATACCTATTGTTTCTACTTGCGGCAGTTGATCAATCATTTGAGTGTCAGTGTCCCCTAATTTATAACTTGGAAAATTAGTACCCTTGGCTTCACTTCTAAGTTCTTCATTTGTTACTTCATTTGCTCTTGGATCACCCTGCAAATGAAGTTCATGAGCAAGAAATGCCAGCCCACAAGAAAGTCGAGCAAACCTTTTCAGAGATCAATCATGCATTTTGTATGGTTGTATGATAAACCATTTTTGTAAAACCTACATACTATGAAAGCACAATGATAGCTATGATTAAGGATGTGAATGCAAAATACTAATGGATGGCAATAATTGAAAACTAAAGTAAAGACATAAAGTTCCAGCAACAAGTATGATAATGAAAAATGATGTAACAGGAGTGGAAGAACACAAATAGAAATGCTTCAACAGAAGTATAAACATAAAATATCAAACTTTTTGGCCTTGAAGATAACCATTGAGAGATAATGTACCCAATTGTGGCCATCCATTATATGTACATAATAGACAAGGATCACTAACAGTCACTATCAGTAAAGAAAGTAGTGTATACCCTAATTTTTCAGACATAACAAGGAGCAGTAATGTCAAGAAAATAAGTTCTCGTACAAGGAGGGCATTTCTCCCCTGTTGTGTTTTCTAATAAATTCTTTCATCATCTTCCATAACCACAAGAAAGAAGAAAACGAAAACAAAAACTGCCGTGTTTGTTTTGCTTCATCTCTCAACCTCAGTATAAAGCTAAATTCTAGCACACTCAAACTATTAGCAGTTCATTTGATTGGCAGAGTACCTAACAAGGAAACTTTTGATTATAAAAACAATGCATCTACTATCAATTTCTGATCATTTAATTTTTTTGAACATGAATCCAGTCATTCCACAGAGAAGGAAATTATTTATAAGATTTTATGTGCAATGACACTTACAAAGTATTCTTTCTGGTACTCAGCATTGAGCCCTTTTTCCAAGAGAAGAACCCTCTTTTTTATAAACTCAACCTGTCTCCTCTGCATGTCTCTAAAATGATATAATATGGAGGAGTCTTGATATAACTGTGCTTGGTTCCTAGCATCACCAGAACCTTGTGCACCATCAGCTGCTATATCACTCCCACCATTTTCCCTAGATTGACTGTTTGGTACTTCTGCATTTGTCAAATTAGCACCATTTTGTGCCTGAGAACTAACTTGTCCTGGAACTGGTAAGTTTATAAAGGGAAGATTCAACTCCTGACATATGAGCTCCTGAATCTTCAGATCCTTGTCATCAACAATAGCTTGCCACCTTCCATACCCGTGCCTTATATAGAAAGAATTATGTTGAAGAAATATATCAACAAAAAGAATCCACAGATGTTATAACTAGATAACTGCCAAACACCCAATATTAACTATTACAAATCATGTAAAATATAGCAAAGGAGATTGAAAAATCAACATGCAAAAACACAAAGTTGATATGTATAATAGACTTTTTGTTAATGGTATTTAAGTCTGCATTTTTTGTTTGTAATTAAACCATATTTAATGGCAAATATCATGCAGTTACAAGATACTATTTGTTGCAATGCCAAGAAAACACAGGCTGTATTAATATACATACTTCAAAACAGCACGTAGCAAAACCAAATCATGCTCCTCCTTCCATATCTTCGCACCCTTCAAACCTGGATAGCGTAATAATATGTCATCTGAAAACAATGGAGTTTGAGGATGTTGTGACGCAAACTTCACCTGTCATTTCACATCCCAAGAGTAAGAAGGCACATTCATCAGCTAGAAAGCATTTAAGTTTAAAAGCATTCAGCTTGTGCCCACCCCCACACACCCCAAAAATAAAACCTGAACCCTGAAAGAGAGATGAGTTTGTCTACTATCAGACATCAACAAACAACAAAGTGCCACATTTTTATAGAAACTAAGCTTTTCACTAAATGAAAGCCTTTAACCAATTTTAAATAGGTGAACCACATGGTTCAATGATATGGTAAACTTATTACAGTCAGTTGAACTGAATATAATCATAAATGTAGAAGCATAAAGTTTCATTATATAATTCCCATAACACTTTAAACAAGGTGTTGGAAAATAGTAGAGAAGACAATACTGGCAGCATATAATAGTTGGGCATGGATCTAGATGCTGTCACATTTTTATAATAATAGTCGTACTCATGCAAAGTTTCACATGAGATGATACCACGAGCATATTTAAAACAAGTACCAAAAACAAATCTTGCTAAAAATACATCTAGTGTGGAACAAATAACTACTCGGTTAATTAAGTGATTACCCATTTAACCATTATTTGCACATTACAAACCAACGGCCTGGTAAATTGTCCCTAAACTGGAAATTTTTTTTTTTTACCAAGAATTCCTCTCTCAAACTTTTACCAAACATCTTATTTTGCAGCAAGACCAGGGGAGTAGGTAGATATAATATACTCATAATGAGTGGTTAAAATACAGAAAGTTCATTCAAAACTTGCCTTGTCCCTTATCAAAAGCAGGACTGCAATCCTAACAAGTACGTCTTGGATTCGGAGTCCTTCTTTTGGAACACCATCTACAGGCAAATTATAAGCAAAGGAAAAATTAGGAAACTATAAGCTATAGAAAAGAAAAAACAAGGAGGGGAAGGAATGCGGGAAGATATACTGATAGCATTTAAGATCTATCACCTGTAAATGTAGAGGAATCAGTTATATCTTCAGCAATATGAGACAAGAAAAGGGTTCCATAGCTGTAACAAAAAATATATATATGTATCAAATTAACTCACAAAGAATGACTTTAGGTATGATAAAATCACAAGGTAGGAAATGAAATTATTAAACAACGTTAAAAATCTATATCATACTAATACCATATTTTAATGATTACTGTAATCGAAAATGGAAAGGGCACAAAGAAAGAAAATAAAAAATAATTAAATAAGCTCACAGCAAACACAAAGGAAGAAAAACATATTGCTATTTTGCAAAGGTTGTTGATCCTCCCATTAATCTATAAGTACTTGAGGGGTATATCATGAAGGATTTACGCGAAGGTATATAATACCAGTTTTTTTGCAGCCTTTAACCATCTATATTTTTCATAGGAAAAAAAATTTGGAAGCAACAAAAACAGAGAAAAGGAACAACAAAACAATGCAACATCCTCAAACACAGTGGTCCCACACAAAGAGACTAATTATCAAATACAATAGTTATATATAGGCGTGTACAGAAAATCAAACTTAATATATCCAAAATATATTCTTATTCTCAACCTAATTTGTGTCCAAATGATTACTATTTATTTTATGTTGGGAATGCATTGGCACAGCTAAAGGCATGTTATCAAACTCTCCACCCCCCACCTCTTTCCAGTAAAAAAGAAAGTTAAGATAAATTTCCAGCCAAATATTGCATTAAACATCCTAAATATGGAAACAGATTAAAGAAAAGTCATATTATTACTCTTTGATTTCTTCATAAGTCTTCTGTTTCATGCGGGAAGTAAACTCCTTCCAATCAAAATCACCAACCCCAAATCTGTAATACAACAAAGTGAGATAAACTACACATATATGGCCATGTGAAACCCTTCTTCAAATCAATACATAATATGTAGAGAAGTAACCTCATCAAAATTTGCACAAATGCAGCCCTCTGATTTTGATTAAAACCAAGGACTCTGAATGCTTTTCCTTCACCTTCCATCAGAGGAAGTGGCTCTGTGCTATCTGCTGCTAATAAAATTAAATGAATATAAACATCACAATCAGATAATCTAGGTCCATCATATCATTAAAAACTCAAATATTAATACCAATACATACTACGTGTTTTTTTTTTATAAGGCCTTCTAGCAGTTGTAGTTCCAGTGGAATTTGAATCACCATCAGTAAGGTCTGCTTCATAATTGTCATCTTCACCATCAGAGCTTACATCTTCCAGACCAGCAAGGTCATCCTCCTCCACAGAAACCATCTGGGAAATCAGGGACAATAGATAATACCTTAACAAAAGCACACCTTAATAGAAGATACAGAAAGGGAAACATAAAGACAAAACTAAAGCCTTATCCCACTTGGTGAAGTTGGCTATATACACAGATCAAACAACACCATTGGGCACAAAATCCTAGATATCAACATCTAGTTCTAAAACTCATTAGCATGTCATATATAGAGAAGCAAACAAAAAGGAACAAATTTCATAAGACTACCAATATAGAAAAAGCAACATTAGAGAGCAAACAGAATATGTATTGACACAGTTAAATGTAATTTCACAATAACTACAAATGACAAGAACCAATAATCTTTCCTTTGCAAATTAATACAAGAAATGGCTTAAGTATTACAATCACATACCAGCTTCCGGTTTCGCTTCCCCTTGCCCAAGGCATTAAACTCCTCAACTTTATGTTCTTGATACTTGTCTCTTAACAACTCCTCCCAGTAATGCATCCTTTCTGAACTGTTAAGTGTCTCCATTGCTCTTTTTTGTGCTGCCTCCTCCGCTGCAGCCTCAGCTTCATCAACATACTCAAAATTTGCAACCTACATCATAGAAACCACTCAATCAATCAAAAGCATAGGAACCAAACAAAAACCCTGAATGAAACAAATGATGATAAATAAATTCAGTGCAGTTATTCGTTGTAATAAAAGCAAAATTGATGTTGATGTAGCAAGAGAAGTTAATGGAGGCAGAGGGCTCCATCATGAAGAACTGCAAGCACTTCCATCGCAATTTTTTCCTAAATCTTAAAGAAAGAAGTATCACTTTGAATAACCTTTATTCTAAGAAACAATTAGGAATAATAGTACTTCTGAATTTAGCCACTTTTCAAGTGTCATAAAATCCACCATAAAAAGTATATGAATTAGTTTATTTTTGCAGTTGCATATTGTTAATACCAATTATTTAAAATTTTATTTTAATATTCAACAATTTTAAATTTAGCATGTTTCAGGAGCTCTAAGCTAAGGGAAAATTCACTTCACAAAATATAGCTAGAAAAGGAAGAAAAGCAAAGAAATTATTAATATTCAAAATTATTTTACTTGAATTTTTTCAAAAAAAAAAAAAAATCAGTAAAGAGAAGAGCATGAATCATGTAAGTACTTCAGAAATAGGATGCAATTAAAGAGAGAATATCCACAATGGCTGCAAATTCTGAAGTCAACCTAGATATATGAACAGTAAAGTTAAATAATCATGACCAATGGATCGCCATAGAATGTTTTCAAAACAAATAATAATTGTTAGAAAAAATTTAAATAAGGACATTTATTACATGCAAATATGGAAATATAGGTTACTACAAATTAGGAATTTAGATTGATTCTTTGTATTCACGAGACTCTCGTACCTTATTATGTGATTATAAAAAAGAACATATATGTGAGTATAACACAATATTCAGTAAACACTTTCTATAATAATAATAAATCTAGAAGCAGCACTGCTGCAGTGGATCTTTTAATGCACATAGATCAATCCAGTTCTTGCCAAATCCAATTTACTTTTGATTGATTTATATGTGTCTCTAAGAGCATATACATTTGTACAAAATGATAAATGACAGCAGACATCAAGGGCATCTCTCAATTCACTACAAACGAAAGTAAATAAATCAAAGTTGAATAAACATTTAGAGCAGAAAAATGTGTATGCAAGATAATGAGACAAGCCAACCTTAAAGGCCTTCAGAAATCCATCTTCATCTTCATCATCCAAAGTAGCCTCTTCATCTCCAACTTGATCACGATCCAGCAATCTGTGAAAAAAATATACAAGAAATAAATTTCTCAAACATATTCCCATTTCATGTTGGAGGAAAAATGCTTGTTTACCTATCAATAGCAGCAGCATCATAATGGATTTGGCGGGATTTGCCTGCTTCGTCATTCTCATCTGCAAATAACTCCTTTGAGCCATATCTTATGATGTCATCCAACTCTTCCTACACACAATCAATAGTCAAAAACTACCATCAAATCCTTAACAATTCTATGTTAAACTGGATATAGATCAAATTTTCAATTTGTTATTAAATTCTTAAACTACCAATGCACATTAGACTTTAATATTTTAAGACAATATCAATCTCTAGAACAAAATGGCATATGCATCCCAAACTTAATCAATATTCACAAAACAAACACAGATTTGCCACTTGTACAATTCCTGGTATATTAATCTGCCCATGCCTTTTTTTCTGGAGTTCAGTCAACAGCAACTAACTACACTTTAGGAATTAACTTTGTTGAGTATGCCTACTTTGTTAATGTACCTTCATCAATTCTTTTATCATGTTTTTCAGGACTATATGCCTTATCCTCACTTTTAGTTCTTTTCCATTACAACATCTTAATAAAATTTAGTTCTTGTAAAAAAAAAAAAATCATATTATACCCCAACAGAAATACTTAAATAGGTTCTAAATCAACAGCCACACTGCAAATTACAGCCTTTCATCCATATGGGAAAAGGAACTTCATTCTGGAAAGAAAAAAATGCCATGAACAAACAATCCCAAAAGCTCAAGTTGTTGCATAAATACATATGAATGGTTTTTATATTATGTCTCTAACACACCCACTATGCAATAGCCCTTCTGGCTTGAAGCATAGATAATGCACAGATCCACATATACCTTGATCTAAAATTCAATTTAAGTAATCTAATTCTAGGCCACTTGATCATAGAGACTCTGATTCACTGTTGGGGTGAAAGACGCATAGTTTTATATTACATGACTAACACAAAGGAATTGCAAATGGGGGAGGGGGGAGAAGGGGGTCAAAACTTGTCAGAGAAATGGGAATGTGGGACTAAGAAATGAAGAACCAAAGAGAATAAAAAATGCAGCAATGCAGATCAGTGCACATGCTCTTTAAGTCACCATTAGGCCACATGATGACCACCTTGAGGACAATGCAAGTAAGGAGCAGAAGGGGGATTTAGTCAGTAAAGGGCTATAAAAATCTTGCCTTTGTGGCAAGGAGTGTGGGAAAAGAAGGGAATTGATTAGGAGTATGGATAAAAGGGGAGGGAAGTTAGAGGGAGAAATGGTGGGTTGATATATTATGTGTTTATGTGGATTCTCTTGCATATTGTTTCCTTTCTGCATTTTCAGTCTTTAACTCTGCTTGTAAGGAACTTGGTCCCCTATTTTCTATAACTTCAAGTTCCTATCACTCTCCTCCTTACTTGATTCGGTTATAAAATCAATTTGTGAATATTCCAGTACAACTATGTACAATTATACAATCAAAATAGGCAAACAGTGACTAGAAGGTAAAATGAACATGGCAGTGAACAGTGACAACAAATTAGCATGTTTGAGATAGGGGAAAATAATATTCCTGGGTCCAAGCTTTACAGGTCAATATCCATTTTCAATCTGGTTTCTGCAATTCATATCAATACTTTTAAAAAAAACAAGCAAAAGAAGACAAGCAGAAAGCACCTAAAACTGACAACTAAAGCTGCCTTAATAACGAGACTGCTAACTGTTATCAGCTTCTACAAATAAACCTTTACTTGCAAAAAGGTAATTATTTACCTGGTTGATATTTTGAGCCTTTAGCCTCCCTACAACTAGGTGTTCTAACACCATTTTCTTCTTAGTCATCTGCATCATCCTTTCTTCAATAGTTCCTCGTGTTATAAGCCTATAAATTAACACCTACAATGCCAAAACCATTATAACATTTAAAATCAACAATAATAATCAGCTCTACAATTACACACAATGAAAAATCTCAAACCTTGTTAGTTTGTCCAAGTCGATGAGCTCTAGCCATAGCTTGTAAATCAGCATGAGGATTCCAATCACTGCAGAATAATGATTTGATCAATGAGTTGAAAGAAGTATTTATGATGCGGATCCCCTATTATTTTAACTTAAGCACAGATGTCAATGAGTATACTTCCCCACACTATTGCAAATGAGTATCCTTATTGTGCAAAACATTTTATCCAAGCATTCTGGATGTGTTCGTTAATTAAAGTAGAAAATGCCAATGTGCTTCAACTGTTGCAGATTTAATCAAACAAGGGGGGCATTGTTGAAGACTAAAAAAAGTGATTATATATGATCCAGTTTAACAGAGCTTTTTTCTGAAGGTATTAATTTTAATCAGCTACTATTGAGGGGGTTTTAAATAATTTATATATAATAATTATAAACTTTTTAAACATATCATTTAATTAAAATACCGCTTTAAAAAACACACAAACACAAATGGGCCTAAAAATAGCCTACCTTCTCTAGTTAGATTGTTTCTAAAAGAAAAACTAAAACAAGCCATTGACGAATCTTGAATCCCCTTTTAATATCACTCACACCATCCTTCTTCAATCATAGAACATCATATTACATCTCTCATCATATATTTAAACAGGGAAAGAAGGTAAAACATGTGCAAAAAACTTGCTCAAGAGAGCTTTGTATAGCCTTAAATTATGCTTTTTTTTTGGACCACATTTAGAAGAAACCTCTAGAAACATTTTTTATTAGCAGTCTCCAGAAACTCATTTGATGGCATCTTCCAAAATCACTGAAAAATATCCAATTGAAAACCCAATCAACCTTGTATGCCAAAAATAGAAAAGCAAGAGAACCTGATCAGGAGGCTGCTGTCTCAAATACCACCTAACTTTCTAAGACCATAGATGAATCCCCCGGGCTTACAAGCTAACCAACCAGCAATCTTGTCTTACTCAATTAGGCTATTGCCAGTCTAATAGCATTGAAAAGTAGAGTTTAAGATAACTTGGTCACAACTCACATGCATAACAGATAGAGGTACCCACCCCCAAAAAGGAAACAACATAGACAATAGCAATAAGGAAGTGAGACAAATTCACTACAAGACATACAGTGGACAATGACAATGAATGGCAAGGAACCAATAAATAAACTACTGTCTTGCAGCTATTTTCATTTATTTTGTCAATAGAAAATGTAAATATATTGAAGATGGGAGTTGTAATTGTGGAAGCTGAAGACATACTTTAGCCCAAAAAAGAAAAACCTTTAGACAGTAAAACATGTTTTGGGGTATATATTTTCATCACATTATTATTCTAGAAGAAAAAGAAAATCCCAGGAGTTTAAAGGTTCACCTATCATATATAATAACTGTGTCAGCAGTTGCAAGGTTTATCCCCAGTCCCCCAGCTCTAGTAGAAAGAAGAAAGCAAAATCTTGAAGAATTTTTGGCGTTGAATCGATCTATTCGAACTTGTCTTTCAGCTCCACCAACCTTGCCATCAATCCTTTCATACTGCCAATTCTAGTTTTTTTTTTAAAAAAAAAACAGAAGGCAAGCTGAATATTATACTGACGCAATCAACTTCAGAAACCATTATGTTGATAACAGAGCATAACCTCATAATACCTTGTATGTACAGTAATCTTCAAGTAAGTCCAGCATGTGCTGAAATTGGGAATATATGAGGACTCTATGTCCTTGCTCTTTAAGCTTCACCATCATCTTGTCCAGCAATTGCAACTTCCCTGATGATTCCAGCAGCTGTCTGTCAAGTGGAAATAAAAAGGAAAAATAGAGTAATAAATAACAACACTAATTAAATACAACTATAGTACAAATTATATCAAAATAATGCCTTCCAACATGATACCCAAATATTTCATTTTATTTACAACAAAAGCTAATGATTTTCAATAGTAAGAAAAACAGAAACAAGATTCAGCACCAAATAAGCAGAGAACCCAGCATTTCTAACAAAAAACCATAAAAAATGTCTCGTTCTAAAATAATGACATAAGAGCTTACTTGTATGCTTCTTTTGCATCATCAATATCTGGTTCAACTCCTTCTAACATGTAAGGATGACAACAGAGCTTACGCAGTTCCATAACAACATTGATAAGAGAAATCTGATTCAAATAAAAAACATAAATATAAAACACAATGACACCAATCTATTAAAGATGTTTTGGCTCTTATGAACCTACAATTAAGAATAAACTGAAGAAGTCAGTTCATTAAAGCATCAAACTTGCCTGTGCACCACCCCGACGAGTTAATATCTGATAATTACGGGTCAAAATTGCCTTATAATATTCTTTCTGTTTGCTGCTCAATTCAATACGTAGAATAAGTTCCTTTTTAGGAGGTAGCTCCTTCATGACATCCTTCTTCACTCCTGCAGAGACATTAAAAATTTGAATCCACAACTCAACAATATACATTTATATAATAAACTAGGTGGTAATTTGTTTATAGAGATATACACATATAAATGTGTGTATCTCTATAAACAAATTACCACCTAGTTTATTTATTATCAGAACAACAGAATCATTTAATAACCAGGCCTCTGAGAGCACTCTTGCAATTTCCATTAATGCAAAAATTAAAATTTAAAACCACCAAATCAAATTATCAGAATCTACAGCACCCCTCTGCACTTCAATTTTGAGGCCTAGCATAAGATCAAACAATATTAATATCCTTCAGCAATTAAATATTAATGGACCGTTTACAGTATGTATCATTCCAACAACTGCCAATCACTTTTCTTCCAGTTGAGATATAGACAAACATCCTGTACGCATAATAAGATCATTTTACTCCAGAATGATTGCAGAGACCAAAGCTTCTACAAGAACATTACTTAAGAGTACACAGATTGAGAAAGAAGAATCAAAATTTTAAAAATTGACCTAAGTTTTGCACAAAAGAACGACACATCAGAAACAGTCCAGTCACTTCTTAATATTGACTGAGAAGCTTTATCCAATATGCTCCTAAAGTGAATAATAAACAAAATTCTTGGATATGTTCTTTATAAGAAAGATTTCTTGACATCAAAAGATATGGTAAATTTGACAAATTGCAATGAAGCTTCAGAATCTAATTTTACCACCAGCAGCAAGAATACCAAGTTCATCATTGTTCAAACAAAAAACATATATAGGTAACACAAAATTAGCACAAGAAATAATTATGTAAGATACATACTTCGCAGAAGATGCGGTGCCAACATTTTATGAAGCCTTGAAATCTGTTCCTCTTGATTGATATCCTTGAACTCTTCCTGAAACTCCTCTAAACTTCCAAACTACCAATATTCAAAAATAAACCCCATAAGATACTCTGGACCATCATTAGCAAATTCAATAAATTAAGAACATGGATTATCTTATAGAACACTCCTCATACTAACCTTCCCAGCATCAAGGAAGTGCATAAGCATAAAAAGTTCATCCAAGTTGTTCTGAAAATGCATCAGACAAACTGTTATTAGTACGTGTCAACTTCCAACAGATAGGAAACCATACTTCAAATCAATAATGTATGCATTAAAAGGTACAAAGTGTACCAGACAAGTTCCATTAGTAAATTTCAATAGGAAATTTAAAAAATATAATCTTTGTCTTTACATAAGTATTGATAATCTAGAAACAAAACAGAAATTAATTTATAATTTATTAAAAAAAATAAAGTTGTATAACTGTGTTGGGTGAATGTCCAGCAATACAAAATATAAACTCAGAGTTAGGACTCACAGAAAGCATAAGCATAATAAATCTTCAGGTGGTTCTATAAATGACTTTAGGTATTATTTAAAAATTGGTAATTCTACAGAGAGATTGCGCTCTTATTCATGGTGGAATAGACTTTTCAGTTAACTTAACTGTTGGTAAATAAATTAAGGTGTGTCCCAATGTGCAGTGTGCACCTTATTGCCTTGTTTGGTAGAGAGGAGAGAAATAGTACAGTGGGACCCACCACTTTTTAAAATTATTTCCACTCCCTCTTACCAAACAATCCAACGTAATTTCATCTTCCCTCCCACCTCCAATTTTGCTCTAACCAAACAAGATATAAGAGAGAAAGCTCTACCTCTTGAGAGTACAGAGCAGCACCCCAACATAGACTTAACCTTGGCCATTTGCCAATTACACTCATATTATATTAATTAGTCAAGGTTATCAAATCAAGACTCAAATCACAAAGCAGAAGACCTGCTCTCTAAATTGTAAATCAAACCTCATTATGAATAGTAAGATACATGATCAATAAGTAAAATACCATAAAAAATATTTTCACATAAATAAACATTTAAAACATATGGATATTAGAATTATAAAGCCAAACAAGTCATTCGTAACTGAAACATAAATGACCATATAAAGTTAAAATAAATCACAATTCAAAACATAGATCAAATTAAAACTACCCAAAAAAGTGACATCAATTTCCTTTGTTTCAGCCATGTACCCCTACAACTCAACAAGAAATACTCAATACAGACAGGCAGGGGGAGGGGGGATGGCTCTTGGTCAAGGTGATGATGGAGCCCATCCAAACATGAAGAGTGAGGACCAATTACATGTTGATATTTTTATCTGACTTGGGGAGAGGGGGGGATGTAAAGATAGGGAATGATTTTCACTTTCCCTACAAGCTTATAAAAATAATTTAAGCCAACAATTAAGATTTTCAAAACTGGGTCAGGTTGTACACAAATTGACAACCTGACCCAATTTGTGTGACCCAGACCTGCAAATAGCATTGATGCCATTGTAACTAAAATGATAATATTACAACATTACGTGTGAAAGTACTATATACTATAACTATTGGCAAATACACGCACATATTATGCTGAACATTGATGGTACAAGGTAACAAAAAATTTCATGTTGAATATATTAGAAAACCTTAACACATTTTTTTAGGGAAATACATGTGCAATTTGAACTTCAACAATCCTCTAACAATTTTAAAACCCAAGTTCAGATTGCAGAAAATGAAACTTATATTTAGACAAGTACCACAACACAATTTTCCAAACAAAATCCAGCCAGCAAGTGCAATAAACAAAAAAGAACATGATTCAACTAATCAATAATAGAAAATTAAAGCTTAATCCCACAATAAACCATTACGACAATTTAAAGTGAACCTGAAGAGGAGTTCCTGTCAAGAGAACACGATGTCTGCTAGAATATTGCTTCAATGAAGAAAACAATTTTGAATCCTTATTTTTTAGACGGTGACCTTCATCAACTATCTACATACACAAACAGATGTCAGGCTATCAGCATTATGAAGAAACCAGAAATGAGAATAGCATGTAATAGAGGCAACTGGCACACTAATATATCATCTTGCTTGAGTAATATAATGGTATGTAGAATCATACCATGCACTCCCATTTTATTGGTTTTAGTGATGCTGTGTCAAAGTTGATCATCTCATATGATGTCAAAAGAACATCAAACTTAATCCTGTCTTGCTTGCTTTCACTAATTATCTGACCATATTTCTTTTTCTTAATCTTCTTCTGTTTCTTTGGAAAGTAAAATTCATACTCTCTTATAACACCACGAGCTTGGGCAGATCCAACATACATTAGCTGTAGGGAAAAAACATATAATTAAAAGAGTAACTACCTAAAAGACATATTACAGAGAAACTCCCGTACACATACCACATTCATTTGAGGTGCCCATGTTGCGAATTCACGTTCCCAGTTTCGCAAAGTTGAAAGTGGAGCAACTACCAGATGTGGGGAGACACCCTCTTTAAAAAGGGATGCTAAGAAAGCAATACTTTGTATGGTTTTGCCTGCAGGTAAAAAACTCAGCCATCATGGTACAATATTATACTTCTCCAGAAACTCCAAAGGCAGAAGGAGGGAAGACAAACAGTAAAGGTAGGCTATAAATCCAATGGGGTTTGTTCAGCTCACAAGGATCAAAGTGCTTTGATTGAAAGGTTCAGTTAAGTACCACTATAAGCCCTCATTGTTACCAACCCAAAGCAAAGAATGAAATGACAGAACATTTTTATTAACAACAGGAAAAAATCTGTTCTCCAAGGATTTCCCCTTCTACAACCGAGCCACTGCTCTATTCTATCAAATGCTTTTTTATCTCAATGTCCCCCTCTCAACTGGAGTAGCCCTATCATACTGAACTTTTAATAATAAGAATGGGAATAGATAGGTAAAGAAAAAGAAAGAGAAACAGAGACTACATACCAAGTCCCATTTCGTCAGCAAGTATAACATGAGTCTGCTTGGACCAAGAGAATCGTAAGAAGTTCAAGCCTTCAAGTTGATATGGATGTAATGTACCTTTAAAAAAATAAAAATGCAATCAGGTGATCTAGACCATCCAAACCTAAAACAATAAACATAAAGCATAATATTTTCAGAAGAATACATTAAGTTAAAATAACATACCACCTGAAAGAAACTCAGGGCTTTGTTCATAATGTTGAAATTCTTTCTGCTGTTTCTTCAATTCAGCATCATCCTTAACACTGCTTTTTTGTTTACTGGAAGAAAATTTGCTGGATCTAGACCGAAATCTATTGAATCTTTCTATTTCTGGCTGAAATGCAGAAATATCTGACTCAAACTCCCAATAGCATTCATCGTATGGAAGCTCCTTCCACTTCACAAGATATTCCCTCTCATCATCATCACCCCTGTACAATTTAAACAACACATTCAATAAAAAACGTGCATTTGTCAAAAATTTTAGAGGAAAACATAGGACAAATATTAAGCAAACTATTAAGCCACTATGTTGCACATTGAACTATCACCATTCTCTCATAATCCATTACTACAAAAAAATTATTAAACAAAAAGAAGAGGTGGAAAAATACAATCAGAAATTGAAGATATCCTCCAAAACATATACCAAACTTCAGTTGATGACATGTTTTATGAGAGTGAGAGGAATACATACTGACCATTAGATCATACCATGAAAGGTTAGAGATTAAAACAACTAAGTTATGTGAGTTTTTTAAAAAGTCACATGACCTTTTTAAGTGGTCACAATATAAATATATATAGACACACATACAAATGGGGAGTATCAAGTGAGAGGAGTGTTTATAACAAGAGGTTGAGAAGAGTAAATCTGAACCATACATAGATTGTTAGAATCAAAAGTTATTTAATAATCACATAACCACTTGAATATACATAATATGTACACCAAAAGTCAAGAATGATAATTTGAATCTGACCTAACACAAGTTAGGCTTACACAACACACCAATATTACTACAATTCCTGCTAATCTTTCTAATTGTCACCCAAAATACCTGCAAGCAAGTATTCGATCCACTGTAGTCCAATCGGGTCGAATGGCAACGAAGTCTTCATCAGAAGTATTGACAGATGCCATTTTTTGATGGAAGTTGTTCACCTTCGTCTTTAGACGAGGATGAGTCTTAAATGCTTTCAGAAACTCTTTCTCCGGCACCCTAAAGAAAAGAAAAAATTATATGTAGCAGGTAAATAGAAAATAGCCAAAATAAAAAATGATTGAAAGAAAATACAATCTTAAAAGCAGCCTTCAAAAGCAAAAAAAAAAAAAAAAAATTATAATACTAATACTGAAAATAAAAAATTGGGAGTGAATGCATAAACAGATAGAGCAAAAGAAAGGAATGCAAAGTAACACATAATAAGTATGCACAAGGTTTACTAGACACTATGGAAAGGTGCAACATATTAAAGGACGAGTTCCTACAAATTTACCATGTACAGTGCAAATAGGATAGGCCCTTCCACTTAACGAGGTATTGTTTGACAAAAATTTGCTTTGACCCTAATTTTGTGGCATCATTCTCAGCAGCAGTAGTAGGTCGCATCTCACAATCTAATATCTTATCAATATCATTAAGTGGGCTAACCTGCAAAA